>PVJH01012531.1:46263-64183 GCA_004026705.1 Nesogale talazaci | reverse complement strand
AGAGCTTGCGACTGTAGAATGAAGGAGACAGGCAACTCCAGCATCGCAGAAGTTTAATAAGCTCGAGACGCACGCCCTGGCTTGCTGTTTTCCTCGCTTCCTTCCCGAGCGTAGGAAAGAGCAGAACTTGGCCACGCTATGCCATGTGCCATCTTGGGTGCCAGGCAGTTCCCATGCACCAAGCTTGTGGACAGCGGCTCCCCACGTGAGGGGTCCTGGCCGACACACAATCGCTCCCGGATACCTCACTGTTTCAGCCACGCCTTCAGGCTCCTGGCAGTCTCGCAGGCTGGGGACAGGGTAGCATGGCATTTGCCTCCAAATGTGGAGGGGGCTGTTGGACTTGGAAACAAGTGTGACTGCCTGGGCATTTATTAAGCACTTACAGAGGAGGAGAGCGCTGGGCAGCAATAGGCTGGTCTCCTCAGCCCAGTGGGAAGCAGGGGCTTTGATGGCCTTAGTGAACCCCCAGGGGTTTATCATGCAGATTGTGCGCTAGCAGAAAGCAGTCTTGTAGCCCTATTTGACTTCACAGAGCATGTTTTTCCTATAATTTGCAATCTCTGAAAAATCTTTCTTCTTGCTCTATGAATAAACATTCTATGGAGATGTGAAATGAAGATGATGTCTTGGGTTAAAATACTTGATTTATCCACAGGAGCCGGTCTGTATTTCCTAAATTTCACTAAATATGTGTATGTTAAGTTTTCAGAGAACTGGTTAAGACAAAGTTTTCCTTTTTGAGCAAAGTAGTCAAGAGGATAAAGACATATTTATTTCATATGATAGTACATTTCACAGGCTATATACAGGATGTATGCCACTGACTTTAATGCTTTACTTCTATAAAGTATATAGTTATAAATATTGTGTCACATAAGCAATAAAATTCTTACATATAAACAGCAAACTACTATAGAGAATAGAATTCACAAAGAGATTCTTAGTGTCTAATTTCTGCTCTGCTTTTAACAGAACAGTAAATAATTTAATAATACACTGAAAAGTGGCTAGTTATTTGCAGCATACCTTTCCCACTTTCATAACCTTGAGCACTTTCAGCAACTTGCCAAATGTAGTTTTCCTGATAAAGACTGAGCTGCTGCATGATATGTATACTTTAGACAGTAGTTTATATTCAGGAGGGAACACTGCTCACAGGACTGCATTTTGCACTAGTGAAGTTTACTAATGAATTATCTTGTTAATGGAGAGCAAATACTATATGTACTAATCACGTTGATGTTAAAGCCACAGTTTCAACAAGTTAATTCACATTTGAAGCACAATGCTTATAGTAATACTGGTGTCTCAAAGATACCACTGCTGAAATGATTAGACTCCCCCCCCCTCCCACAAAACAAAACAAAACTCCACAATATAAAACTCACAAGAGTAATCTCTAATAGCAAATCCTGGCTGTTTAACAGAGAGAGGATTATTTCTATAAATAATAGTGTTTTGCTAACACTTGTGCATTTAGAAAAGTGCCTTTTTCTCTAATAGATTTGTTTAAGTGCGATGCAGCTTAACTGTGCTTTTACATACTCTTAGCCATAAACTCTACTTCCTGATACTCCTCCAGTGCACATCTTTGAAGGTCAATGTGGGCGGGGGGGTTGAGGTGGACATATACAACCCTTTATATAAAAGGAATGTTAACATGAATCTGAAATGGGTAAGACGAGCTTAATGTAAATTGAGAACTATTGCTCAAGGAGTTGTCTGATTGAGTTTACGGACGGATATCAAAATATTAAGTTCTGTAAAAATCCTGTGGACTTCGTCATAAAATTAATAAAAGCAGGGCCAGTTGCATATTGGCAGTGCAGGCGGCAAAATCCACGGCTCTTTTGAGGCATCGCCACCAGAGACAAAGCAGCATGGTTGATGCGTCGTCTCTAACGGGGGACTAAGACTTAGGCTGAGTATGTGCCCAATCGGAACACGCTGGGGAGGACTGCTTTTCCTGCACAAAGCAACAAGTCCGCGTGAGAGCAGCAAAGAAAGACTCGCGTGTGGGAGGGAAATGGACAACAAATATCTTGATGTATGGAGAGGAGAGGGTAGGTTTAGACCTTGCCTTCCTAAGACTGGTGGTATGTGCCTTCCCCACCTGTAAGGCCATCGTGCTTGCTTTGAGAGGGCTGGGATAGCCATGCACATGATGCCAGAACCTCTTCCCAGAGAGAAAAGTGTATGGAGGGGCTAGAGCAGGAAGTAGCGGTGGGGGGGCTCAGGGGGACAGGTTGGAATGCATGGGTTGGAATGGTGGATAAATCAGGTTCTGTAGGGATACTATTCTGGTTAGAGAATAGAATGTCCAAATTACATGTTCCATTATCTTTTTGGTAAGGATATACTTTAAAAAGAACTTTGTTAGAACTTTAATGTAAATATGTGATCCAAATTATGTCCTAGAATTTAAAGTCTGACAAAGCTGTAGCTATGTATGTATGTATGTATGTATGTATACATACATGTACTTGGGTATTTTGAAAGCAATGCCTTCCAAAATGGTTCCAGTGTAGCTTGGGCAGATCTTTGGTAAACATCTTTAAGTACCAATTTTTAACAAGTCTTAAATGGCTGTGGTAATGTCAGCTAAAGTGGTTTGGACTTTCTGAAATTCTTGAAAGAAGATTCACAAAGAAATTTTGAATAAGAACTATTCTCTAAAAGTAGTTTCAAGCATTTTTGCTGGCTCCTACTCTCTTCTATCCATCTGAACAAAAACACATCAAAACTCCAGTTAATAATGAGATGGCTGTTTCCTTATTCCCAATGTACACTTATTAAAACTTGGTATACATTAAATAGTGGTATTTTTGAAAGTACAGTGCGTTCAGCAATTCCTTATTGCACATAATGAATAATGAATGCCCAATTCTTCTGGCTTTACCCTGACAAACTTAAAAAAAAAAACAAAACCTAAACCAAGCAACTACAACCCAGTACAACACCAGTTTTCTACTGTATCCCCCTATCTTTCTGTAAAGTCTAGAGTGGGTGATGCCTTAGAAGCCAAGGCTATGAAAGGATCTCCTGGTGGAACAGGGCCAGGTGGAGGGACAGGCGGTGGGGGCGGTCTTCTCGATGGCAGCACACAGAAGGAAGCATTTGTGCCTTTCTTCCAGTCACCATCAGTTGTCAGATGTGAGCCAGAAAGTGAACCTGGCTGGCTACCCAGGGAGTGAGGACCACCAGCTCCCTGGGACTTCTCTTTCAGACCCAAATCCTCTTCCTCCTCAAAGGTTACCCATCCTCTGGGATTGCTAATTTTCTCTGAGGATTGGCTCTGCAGCTCTGCACTGTCCTGGAAGCCATCAAGGGAAGATGAAGGCTGGCTTCTGTGAAGCCCGAGTGCCTGCAGAGAAGGGGAAGGGCTGGGAGCATCAGGGCCTTCTTTGGAGAACCATGAAACGACTGCCTCTGATTCCAGAGATTCAGCCCTGAATGGGTTTCCAGGAGCAGCAGTCCTGTCCGTGAAGGGATTTGTGCTGGTCAAGGTAGTGATAAAAGGGTTTGGAGAACTTCGAATATTTTCCTGGGATTTACTCCGGGCTGGAATTGGAGGCATGGTCGGCATGCAATGTATTGAACTCATGGTACCAACGTTACTTTGTGTTGCAGACGGCAACAGAATCAACCCTTTTGGGTTTGGGGTTAGAGCAGGTGATGCGTGAACAGATGACTGAGCCTTTGATACAGCAAGCAGATTAAATGACAGATCTTCAAATGGGTCACTCTTCAAAGGTGGTTCTAGTTTGATATCAGAGACTCCATTTATTTTCACCTGTAAAAGAGAGAGGACACTAAATAACCAGAGTTTATATTTACCCTTAACATCCCTTTTGCTTCCTGTCTCAATTGTTCTTCATTTTAAGGGGCAGGAATACAAATCTGGAAATGAAAAAGCAGCTTTGTGTACTTTGCTACTCTGCTGGTTTAAGTAAAGTAATAGAAGTATAATCTAATTATTTTAAACTTTTCTGAATATCTCTTTCTTCTACATACAGTTTTTTCAATGCCAAAGAAATGAAATAGCACTCACTTCATGCAAGTATTGAAATGGTAAGATGGAGAGCTGTACAGAATTAGCCCATGATTTTGTTCTTGTTCAGTCCTATCACATGTTAGCGTGAAAAAAAAATCCATATGCAGAACTTAAATGTATAAACAAACTTCCAACACCCATCTATGATGATGATGTGGTTCATTGTTCTTATATTTTCATCTAAAATTGTCACAGGAAAAGTCAATTTATGGAACAAAGTTTAGTTGTATTTTAATGTTGTTGTATTCCTAAGCTGAAGACAGTACATCTTTTCCTTTTCTCCTTGGAAGCAATTTTCAAGCATTTGAAAAGAATTTTTCAAGCATCCTTTACCTTTTAATATTAAGTTCTCCTTTTCAAAATACGCAATGTGAGTCATCCCACAACTTCCCTTAACTAATGTTTCTCGTACACATATTCCACAGCAGATATGCTTATAATACCAATTGTAACCATTTCCTTAAAACCAGAGGTGTAAAATACCCCACTTTCTATTTGGCATATTAATTCTAAAATACCACAATGAAGCTGTGCTCAGAGCAGAGTCAGACCTTTCCCAATGACAATTGGTCATGAACTACTGAATGATGTTCGTTATATGAAGTCCGTACTAAAAAAAAAAAACAAAAAACAAAAAACAGTCCACACTGTTCCCCAGAGTGCCCTCTGTGTCTAGTTCATGAAGAAGCTAGGTGGAACAGAGCCAGGCTATCATGCTCAGCGAATCCAAAGGTTCTTCTGGGAAACAAAACTCTAATCCAGGCCTCATGAGCAATTTGATTTGACAGGCACTTCATTATTCCTTAAAATACAACAACAGAAACCCCTTTTTGTTACAGTTGGATAGACAACAGCCATTTATGCCAACTTCAAACAAAAGAAACACAAAAAGAACTTTTAAGTTGAAAAGGGCTGGTGGAAAAAGTGCATGCCTGTTGGGAGTCTCCAGAGCCCACAAGCCCTCCCCACTGCCACTCAGTGAAGCTGACTTATAGGAGGGGAATTCAAAAAGGTTATGGAAAAATTCCATTAGTGTTCAATTCCATTTTTCTCTGAATTATTTAAAGCCCTGTTGCCTATATGAAAATATACTTCAGAAACTAATTTATCAGAGGCATCATAAAGTTATAATTACTATGTTATTAGTAATCTTTGGGTTACTTTCGATTATGATAATAAAACAGATACACTTGATTAGGCATAGGGACCCTTTCTCTCAAGGCAAACTGATTAGCTCACAATATTGATAAAATAGAACTGAGAATTTTATCCTCTGCACAGCTTAAGGTTATTGCCCATTCTACGTAAATGCTATATATTTTAAATATCTTTATTTTCCTACATAAGAAAAATATTATTTCAAGGTAAGTTAAAGGTAATTTGTTGTGCTCGCTTTGGCAGCACATATACTAAAAAATTGGAATGATACAAAGAAGACTAGCATGGCCCCTGCACAAGGATGACACGCAAATTCGTGAAGCGTTCCATATTAAAAAAATAAATAAACATAATTTGGTAGGTGCAGTGTCATTTTGCCCAATCAGACTTGAAATTACAATGAGAACCACATCATCATTCAGTCTAAGTAGGATTTGTGATGACTTGACAATAAAGTGATTAAATTTTGACCAAGAAAGGTGTTGGAAGGATATTGAAATAATTCTATTACAATCTTAACTTCAATCTTTTAAAACCATCAATCCTTTCTTAACAAAAAGAGTCTTGCTGGGAAAACTACTGGCAGTCCCTGGATGATGAATGAGTTCTTTTCCTACATCTGTTTTTACATTGAATTTGTACCTAAATCGGAATAGGTACAGTTTGTATCTATGTATCAGCGGGTTAAGTGCACAGATTACCCTTAAATGCACCAAAAATATAAAGAACAGCTCAGAAAAGAAGGACGAGAAATGGCTGCACAAAATCAAAATTAAAAACCAATGTCATTAAACTGTACAAGTAGAAACTATAGAATCGACTTTCTTTTTGCATATTTTCAAAATCAACAAAAGAAATAAAATTTAGGAAATTTAGGAAAAACAAGCAAGCAAGCCTGGAGAACACTATCCTATTCTGACACACCAAGGGTCCCCCTGATTGGAATCAATTCCACAACAACTCTTGCTTTTTAATTTTATTTTAAATTTATTTTTGTTTTTTTTTGTTTTGTTTTTTTGGGCATCATTGCCCTCTGGTGGTGGGAGTAGGAGGCCCAGCCTTCCCTCCTGTGGAGCCACTGCTTGCTGGAATTGAACTTCCATCCCAGTGGGCCGCAGTCCCACACACAACCACTACGCCACCGGACTCAGCCCGCTTTTTTTTTTTTTTGTGGGCATCACTGCCTCTGGTGGTCGTGGGCGCTATATCCAGTGCCGCTCCTGAGAGCCGCCGTTGGATTTGAACCGCCAAGCCTGCGGGCTGCAGTTCTGCACTCAACCACTTACACCACCGGGGCTCAGCCCCTCAGCCCGCTTTTTTAACGTACTCTAAATAAAGCTTCACTTTGTGAGCAAGTAAATTTGCAATATGAACACCTTTTGAGAAGTGTGCCTTTAAATCTTATTTCTCAATAAGGCCCTGCAAATCACCAGATGAGGAAACGTGTCCAGTAAGTTAAGACTCCAACTGTCTAGGAAATGAATGCTTACAATCAGTCGAGATGAACAGGAGTGCTGGCACTGCTGTCATCCACTGAAAGGAATGTCTCAGAAGGCTGTGCCTGAAGTCTGTACACAATGACCCAGCTGGCCCCACTTTTGTAAATAAAATATTTAGAAAAATCCCAATACACTAAAAATATCTTTACCATAAAAACTGTGAAGAGTTATGATAATGTTTTGATGCTTTCATGACCAATTATATGAACTTCAAATTTGTAATATAATATGCTTGGCCAGAGGTTGATTCATAGCTCTAGTTGCATGCTAAGTTAGATGCTTATCACCTAGGGACTGCCTGTAGGTAGGGGGAAAACTGCCAAAAGAAATCTAAAAACCATGATGGCATTTTGTGTTTATGTAATTATGTTATTTCACAATTATGCCACTGTTAAAATTGAGAACCAATTTGCTTGGGCCACATAAGGCTTTTATATATCTAAATCTTACCTCTTTGGAGCTACATATTTTAGTTTTGTTAATTTTCATTAAAATTTAAGAAAAAAACTTTTTTAAAGCATTAGCAAGAAACACTAAAATGGTTCCTAAAATTCAAATACTGAGAAAAATAAAAAACAAATTTTATGGTATGGTAATAGGATCTATTAATATGGACAGGTGGTTTTTAAAATGAGTGACTTTTAGATGTATGAAGCAGAAGATTCATACATCTAATATGCAAGGACAGATGAAAAGCACATAGAAGATTGATAATAGTCAGATACCTGTTACCCTGATGGTTGCTCCTGCTTTGAGAAAGGGGACACAGACAGCAAAGGAAAGAGTTAGGACAATCCCAGACACATCAGCCACCTAACAATTCAGTCTTTAAAAGGCCTCTAGTTCTATGCCATACACAGAATTGAAGCGCAATGGTATTTATGGGCTACAGCTTTACTTGAAGCAAGAATTCCGATTCCTTTTATAATTTTGAACGAAAAATTCATTTACTGCACTAGAGTCCAGAATTAAACTTTGTCTCAGGGTGATTACTAACTAGTTTTGTTATTTCACAAATGCACTGTAAAAAGACTAAAATATTTTAGGCAGTTTGGGATAACCTATGGATTGACCACTCTTGGATAAAATGTACAAATGACATCGCTCTGCAAAGTACTAGTCCACTGAAAATTTGTATTTTTTTAAAATAAATGATCAGGAGCTGGACTTACTCCATATTTCTCAAATTTCCTCAAGGATGATAATATCATTAATGCACCTTGTAATTTAAATAAGAAACTAGAACCAGATTCTAGTTTTGTGTTTAAAAATTAAGGTCATTGTTCTCTTCCTGTCCAAGGAGCCCTGGCGGCACAGGGGTGACGGGTGACGGTTTGGCTGCTAACTGCAAGGCTGCTGATGTGAATGCCCCAAACCACGAGCAGAGAGCTGAGGCTTTCTGTGCTTGTGGAGATTCACTGCCCAGGAAGCCCCACGGTGAATGAGCCTCCTGCTGTAGCCCACAATGAACAATGACTCAGCGTAGGCAAGGAATGCTCTATTTCTGTAAAGAACCATACCTCATACTAGAGAAAACGAGGACTACTCTAGGTTTTCTGAAAATTAGCCACACCACACTCGTCTGGGGGGGGGGGGGGGGGGGGTCTGAGCCCTGGGCAATAAGCAAAATAAATTTGTCCATCCAAAGTAAATAGTGCCTGGGGAGAGGGAGGCAAAATCATAAACACTTTACAAAGTTAACATGAGATAACAGACATTCTGTGAGAACCTCTGATCTAACCAGACATTTAGTATTTGACTGGTCTGTGAGGTCAAAGGACACTCTTTAGTCAAAGTCATAACTCCAGATGCCATTAATATCAAGACACCAGAATTCAAAAACACCCAGCACTCATGTGAACTTCTTATAAAAACTATCATTAAAATAAGTACATTTGAAGATTATACAATACATCCACATCAAAACTGATGTCTTATTTAATAGTGAAACTTACTTGCTGTTGTGAGGAAGTTTCTGAAGGGAGGTTATGGGAAGACCTGCTTCGAGGCGGTGGTTGGGGTGGAGTTTCCAAAACTGGCTGTGGGGCAGACTGAGGCAAAGGTGCTGTCATAGGGACAAGAGGCTCCTGCATCTTCTGAACAGGTGGGGGCTGAGAAGGCTGCACAGGAGGGGCAGTCTGAGGCTTCAGTGGTTCAGGAAGATATGCTGAACCTAAAAACAAAATTCATTTTTTAGATGTTATCTCGAGAACTGAGGTTTTTCACCTCCCCTAAAAAGGAGCTCAATAAATAAATTAATTGATTAGTTAATTAAAAAGGGAGGAGCTCTAGTGACCCTGACATGTTAGCATTAGACATCAACTACAAGGTCAGCAGTTCAAATCCCAAAGTTGCTCTCCCAGAGGAAGCCAAGGGTTTCTCTACACATAAAGATTTATAGTCTTGAAAATTATATAAGGTGGCTATAACTCAGAATGGACTTAATGGAGATGGGCTTAGTTTTTTGAACCATTAGGACATTCTATTTTCTTTTTCCAACAAGAAATCTTCTTTCCTAAGGTACTTAAGTAGAGCAGAGAGATCCAGATTTGACTACACTGTGGAAAGTGGAAGATTACAGAAGGGAACAGAAAGATTTCAGAAGATTACAGAAAAGAACAAGTCAAAAGAAAGAATAAAGAGGGAAGCCATTGGTATTCTGAACACAGTTTCTACCTTTAGGTGCTTCCGATGGTTTGCTTTGGCTTTCAGGAGTCAGTCTTCCAGCAGACACCCGAGCATGGCTCTGTGGGGCGCTAATCACTCCAGCACGGGGTGGAATCGTCTACAAATGGGAAATGCAACATTTGAGACACTTTTTAAAAATTAATTTGTTTTTAAAATCATTTTATACATCGCTTTTCACAATACATAAATAAATACATAGACACTTTATTTTTTTAAATGGCAGATGAGATTTTGGGAAAGTATCTGCTTTTGCATCACCTTGCAGCTCCTACCTATTATTATACCCCAACCTGTTACTTTACTTTCTATTTACAGTTACAGTTGATAATTGATATAGTTTACGTTCTTTTTATTATTTTCAAAACTACTATGAATTGGCTTACTATGTGCCAGGCATAGTAATAAAGCACTGTATATTCTCTTTTAAGCTTCAAAATAGGTAGTAGGTCTCACTTTATCACCCCTCTCTCAAGATGAAGGAGCCCTGCTGACAGAGCAGTTATGACTTGGGCTGTTAACCACAGGGTCAGCAGTTCGAAAAGCACCAGCTGCTCCACAGGAGAAAGACCAGGCTTGGTGCTCTGTGAAGAGTTAGTTTTAGAAACCCATGGGGGCAGTTCTGCCCTGTCCTACAGGGTCCCTCTGAGTCGGAATCCACTCGATGGCCGTGAGTGTGGATCTCAAGAGGAGAGCACATCTGTAACCTGCCCAAAGTCGCACAGGTGGAAAACGAGAGTTAGGACCAAGCTGACTCTGACCACAAGGCACTTGCTCTGAATGCCGGTGCACCACAGCCCTCATTGGTCTGGGAGAATGCTAAAGTTCACCAGGACCAGAGAAACATGTATCTGGAGTAACTAAGAGGCCTACAAACAACCACACTCTGAATGTTCCCCCACCCCCACCCGCCCTGGCTTGACACATGAGTAAATGTCTGGAATGACTAACTCAATATTCTAAAATAAATACATTAAGTTAAAGACACACTGCTGAAACAATTCACTCCTGAAGGCTCTAAGCTCACAACCTTATTTTAACTAGGAATTTATAGTACGATTTCAATCTCATCAAATTCTTGTTAGTATACTGGTACTAACAGAATGCTAATTAAAATCCTTCTGAATAAAGGATGGGTTCATAATCTCATGGTTTGTATCAGATAAAGCTATCATTTTTTACATATTTAGTACTAAGCTATTTCTTTTTGACCATTTCAGCATTATCACTTTCATCCAAATAATAGAGTAGGCTTAGTTACTTTTGAGGAGTATGTGAATATGAAAGATGAATGTGTGAGTTATAAGGCACTTTGCAGATTATCAAGTACAGCTCCCTCATGTTAAGAGTTACGGAAACGAAGGCCTTGAAAGGTCACATGATCTTTCCATGTTACCAAAATGAACAGCAGTAAGGTCAAGCCTAGAAAATGGATTCTAGGTGCCCAGGCCTGTTGTCTGTCACCTACCGGTCTGGGGGCACTGATTCCAGCAGACACTGGGCCCGAGAGTCCTGCTTGTGGGGAAGGCTGATTACGCCCTGGAAAAAAGACACAATATCATGAAGTTAAGAAAAAATTAAAAATAAAAATACTATGAAACCATATACTTTCCGTCCAAGTGTATATTCACTGTTCAGTTTTAATGCTTAGTAGTTAAATGCAAGTGTCTTTACCTATATTATCTTTCCGTGACATTCCAGGGCTTTTGGGTGCTTTGAAGCAGGAAGGGAAAAAAAATCAGTTAAAAAACAAAGTAATATTGCATCCATTGGCTGTTTCATTACCAGCAGAAATGGGAGCATGACATGGTGACAAAACAAAGTAGTTTGTGTTGGATAATGATGAAGGATGTTATTATTATTATTACTATTATCATTGCAAGGTGAGACAGCCCAAAGGAGAGAAAAATTAGAAGACTTACAGACACATTTAAGGGAGACAAGCTTAACCCTCCATCTACTTCTTCCCTCATAAGGTCACTTTTAAAATTTGATTTTCCCAACAGGGCTCTCTCCTATGAATCTAGACAAATATAATCAGCTTTATTTTTTTTTAAATAGCTTTTGTGCACAGTGAGAGTTTGTGTCCATGATCACAGAATATTGCACTACTGTTTCTTAGGTACTGACATTGCTTTGTAAGTAAGAGAATTACTTTTTCAAATTAGGTTCCTAACAATTCTTTTAAGGCTTCATGCTATAGCTCTCATCAGGGCAAAAGTAATCTAATAATGAGGTCTTCCAGATTTCTTTAACAAGTCCTATGACTAAGGTAGGAAACAGGCACACCTTATTATCAAATACCTGTCTACAGATGAAGTGCTAACATAGCAAAAAACAGCTGAGAAGGGGCTGAGGGACAACATAAAGAATCATCACCGGGGCTGAGCCCCGGTGGCGTAGAGGTTGTGCGCGGGACTGCGGCCCACTGGGATGGAGGTTCAATTCCAGCTCCACAGGGGCAAAGGATGGGCCTCTTACTCCCACCACCAGGGCAGTGATGCCCTTAAAAAAAAAAAAAGAATCATCACCAACTCAGACAATTGTTAAGTGAAATATATCAGTCCTTTAATAACTATAATCTTAATAAATGGCCTTCAAGTTTGATGTTATTAAATCTGCTTCACTATATATTAAAAATACGAACAAAAACATGAATCGAGATCGTCCATTCTTGGATATGAATATAATATTAACAACTGGTAGTTTAATCATAGTAGCTAATTTTAAATTTTCCAGGTTTAGTATAGTACAATATATGAAACATTTGACTTATTTTAAAAGTCTTCAAACAAGAGTCCCGGTGGCGTAGTGGTTGTGCGTGGAACTGTGGCCCACTGGGTTGGAGGTTCAAATCCAGCAGCATGGCTGGGCCTCCTACTCCCACCACCAGAGGGCATTGATGTCCAAAAGTCTTCAAACAAAAGAGTAATTTCACTTCCCACTGCAGTGTATTAGGAGTCCATGTGATGGCGTGGTAGAGACTGGCTGCTAACGGAAAGGGTGGGGCTTTGAACCCGCCAGTCACTCCTCAAGAGAAAGATGGAGCACTGGACCTCTGCAAAGAGCTACAGCCTTCAAAACCCTATTGGGAAATTCTATTTTTTCCTGCAGGACTACTCTGAGTTGGAATTGACTGTACAGCAATTGGTTTTGGTACTTAAGTATATTAGAAACAGCACAAAACAACATGAGAACTTTGGGGTAATTAGATAGATAGCCATAAGAAACTATAAACAACATACAATGGGACAAAGATTACACAGTATACATAAGGAAGGCAAGGTGAAGTTTACAGCTGGACTAAGAAAAGTTTAGTATGCCTTCAAACAATGGAGGGGCTGCCGCTTACAAATAAAATGAGAGGTCAATTGCTGTAACACATGAATCTGTTACCTTCCATCTCTCTCCTAGCTACCCCAGGACTAGGAGGGGCTCCAACACCTTTTTAAAGAAAAAACAGAAGCTATATATATGTATAAACACACATATCTATATTGTTCAGGGCCCACAGTACAGAATCAAAGGCAGATACAAAACTTCTGCACTAAACTTACTTTTACAAAGGGCTATTGCTTTAAGTTTCTCCAGAAATTTATCATTTTCACTAAAATAACTTTATACACCTAGTTCACTCCTGAGTCCTTCGTTTCCTCAGAGGAACAGAAGTGTGATGGCAGATTTCCTTTCACAGCTGAGATTATTTGCAGAGGACAATTCCAATTTCTAAGTGCGGAAAGGAGCTTTGGGGGTGCAGTGGTTAAGCTTTAACATTCAGCTGCTAGCTGAGATGTCAACAGCTTGAAATCATGGCCACTCTGCAGGAGAAAGCGGTGGGAAACTGCTTTTGTAGAGATTTGTAGCCTTGGAAACCTGATAGTGAGTTTTTTCTGTCCTACCAGGCCACTATGAGTCAGTGATGCCCTTTAGTTCTTGGTGAATTTTAAAAGGCTCTAAAAATTACTCTAGTGATTTTATCCAGGTATACTACCTTAAAGAAGTTCTTGGCTTATTGGGTAAAATATATTGCAAGTACTACCTATAAATATTCTCCTTAGGTTATGGGAGAAAAAAGACAGAAAAATTTTCTGATTGTTTTCCCAATCAAAGCAGAAGATAAACAGAGTCTATCAGGCAAATTAAAAAAAGCAGGGCTTTGAACCAAGAAAAAAAAAATCTTTGCTGTTAAGTCAGTGGAAAAATATCACCTAGCAGTAAAGGTACTCTTCACTTTATGGGGCTTTGGAGGTTTGTACTTTTTATAAATTGGAGGTTTATGAAAACCCTACTTTGGCTAAGTCATGGGTGCCATTTTCCAACACTCTGTGCTCAGATTGTGTGTGTATCATCGTTTGATAACTCTCACAATATTTCTAACCTCCTCTTAATGCCGTTGCATACTTAAAAACGATCAGCTTTTGTGACCCCTTTATCAAGACCTTCACTTTTATTGCACCGTTAAGTTCTAAACTTGCGATATCTAATAGCCTGCATTTTGGAGAGTAGGGCTGAAATTACTTGGTTATTTTTATTATATCAAATCATTAAAGCCTACACATAAACAAAGCCAATCGGAACTATTGTTTGGCCTTGGGCAGCAACGTCACCAGGCAGCTGGAGTAGAAAGTCGTCTGCTACCCATGCGCAGTGGGTCTCAGTTAACATTACCGCTGAGTTTGCAAAGCTCTTCTGCTGAATCTGCCTCATGCTTTCAAGAGAACTAGATCACACCAACCTGACAAATATATACTTAGGAGTTTTGTGAGTGTTCACGAGCATAAAAGCAAGTTTAAAGTGAGCTTAATCCAAATTAACACTTGAAATTAAAAATGATGCACTCATTATTTTAAAATGTACTATAGGAGGGAAAAGCAAAGAAAATCCCCTTAGTTTTTGAATTTAAAAATTGAAGCATGAGTTTTATGACTCAAATTACGATAAAGCCATGCAAAGTGAAAAGCACATTTCAGATAATTATGAGAACATCCCAAATGAAACACCTGGCGATGATCTGTGTTCACTGTATCTGAATCCATTTTGAAATTAACATGACTTTGGGGAATTAAATATTTACAACACAAGTGACAATATTTATCAATAAAAAGTGCTCTAATAATGTATTGGCCTTGGCTGAGCTTTTTGTTGCCTGTAGAAGAAAAATCCGATACATGACTGAAACCAAACTCTGAGCTCTGACTTGACAGTCAGATAAGGTACCTTTGGAGCTATTTTTAACTTGGTGAATAAATGTCTTTCACCTTGACTTCTATCAAACAGGCCTAAAGTCCATTTCAAACTCCAAATCATTACTGAACCTATGATGTATACATTATAACAATGTAAACTGTTACCTCCAAATTCTTTTCTAGCAGGTGCAGGACTCCTAGCCCCTTATCGTTCATAAGAAAAGTACGCAGCAGAAAGAAAATGACATTAGACAAAGAATTGAGATGTCAGAGATCTACTACAAATTCATTATTTCAAGCATCATGTAGGAAGTACAAATTAGTAACCAGTTATTATTTAAGAAAGCTTTTAAAATATATATACTTGTGATGACTTCAGATGACACTATTTACAAAGAACATTTAAATGAGTATACAAAACTACTCAATTGAATATAAGAATATTTATGTTCTTCAGATCTAATTACAAATTTCATAGAAAGTAGTAAACTAATGAAATTATGCTTTAAAATGTCAGAACTGAAGATTTTGGAAAATAAAAATAAAACCCAGCTTTGCCAAAGAAAAATTCACATGCTCAACTATATTAAATTAGTAACATACAAAACCAAGCACCTTATGTACACTTGTAAGGTGGTAGCTACAAACACACATTAGAGAACGCCAGTGGGCTAACACTTTTTCACCTGTTCCGTCACGCCTAGCAGCCTACCGTGTTCTGTGGGGCAAAGCTGAAGCAGCGGCCACAGCGACACAACAAAATAACATCTAGTAAGCTGGAAATTTGAAAGCACATAAAACACTTTGAAAAGGGGGAGAGGAGAATTTTAAGTGTGGCAAAAATGAGCAGAAAATGGTTTCTTACCTGAAGGAGGAGGTGGCCTTTGTGGGGGAGCGGGACGTGCTGGAGGCGCCACTGGGCGGGGGGGAGGAGGCCGCTTGGGCTCTAAGGTCTGAGAAGAATCTTTTTGCTGCAGTTGTGTTGCTGGCTGATTGTCAACTGGAGAACCTATGACAATTCACATGTCTTATGGAACAAGATAGGTCTCCAGTGGGTGTTAGCAGAAAAATATATAAACATTCATATATGTAATGCATGTGCACATAAAAGATTTCTACTTTGCTGATTTTCTAAGTTGGTACATATTGTGTAAAGAGGTGACACACATTTTCAATGTGAATGACATAATCAATTCTACCGTTTTATCATCCTTTGGTTTGTCAAAAATAATGATGGCTCTATTTTTTTTTTTTTGCATCATTGCCCTCTGGTGGTCGTGGGAGCTACCCAGCACTGCACCTGAGAGCCGCTGCTGGATTTGAACCGCCCGATGGCTCTATTTTGACGGTTAGTTGGGACCTGGGTCCCTGGTGCTGAAAACTAAGTACTGTTTCAGTTAAGTTGTGAGCAAGTGCAGGCTGTCGGGGGTGAGAAACAAGGAGGAGTTTTCTCCTCTCTCTCCCTTAGCTGATCTTGAGTCTAATCTAATGGAGCCAGTCCTCCAGGGGTAGAACAGAAACATTCGAGAAATTTTTGAAATAAGAGCTCTTCTAAAGATGCTGACTGGCATGGAATTGTGATGAATAAGTTAATGGTAAAAGTGCCAGAGGCACATCTTTTAACATTTGAAGAGAAATGGCTATAAAGTGCAATTTAAGAAACCTATATATAGTTATATTGAAACAGTTCGTTTTAAATTATAGTAAGCATAGAGATGCAGAAAACCAGTTCAAGTTTCGGAGTGAGTTCTGACTACTTCGGGCTTACCCGTGCATGTCAGTGTCGAACTAGCCCCTATAGAGTTTCAATGACTGATGACTTGAAGTCGACAGCAGCCTTTTCTTCCGAGATACTCCTGGGGAGCGCACACCTCCGTCCTCTTGGTTGGCAGGGGTGCATGTGAGCTGTTTGCTATAAACTGATTGTTGTTGTGTGTCAGCTAGCTGACTCCAATGTAGAGCGATTCTACAGGGCAAAGCACAACTGCCCTCCAGGATTTCTTGGGCCAGGTCTTCTCTTTAGCGGACTGGCCGGTGAGTTCAGACATTGCTGAGTACTTTATCATTTTGCCACCAGGACTGCTTATATACAAGTCAGTTCCAATCAAATGGATTTTGGAAAAGTGTTCTTACCACATTGTTTCTATTATTAGTAATCATTAACAACCACAATTTTAAAAACCTGTCAAATTTTTTAAGAAACATGCAAACCTGAGCACATAGATAATGGATTTTGAATTTTTCCCATCAATCACAGTGATGATCAAGCCTTCTTTCCCAGTGAGGGCTTCTCATCTAAAATTAAGTTTCCTCCTTTGTGTACATAGAGCACAAGGTAACCAAGAGTGGCTCCCTAAAGGATAATCAAGTGCAACAGAGGTCTACTCCTGTAAAACCAAGCACACTGTGTAAAAGAAAGTTACACAAAGCATTACAATAAAATTCGTACTTTGTAAGCTTGGAGGCCCCGGCGTTCTTAACGGTGCTCGGCTTGGTCTTATGGGAAGGGACGGTACAGGACCTTCTGCTATGGTAGGTGACTGGCAGGGACTGGTGCGGGGTGAAGAGCTCGGAGAAGTGCCAAGTCCAGAACTTGAAGATGGCTGGAGATGCTGAGGAAGAATTTCCTCAACTTCAGCACTATAGTCATCAACATCACCTGAAGAAAAGTCAGGGCATAGAAGAAAGCACCCTGTAACTTTCTCAGAGATTCCACTCCCCCACAACCCACAAAATAAACAGACAGTGCAAATGCAGACGGAGTAAGTTGAGAGACATCTAGAAACAAAGCTTCTATGTATGGATCTAGAATTAGTGCCAACTCTCGTGGACATCTTGTGGGTCCTTTGGGGGGTCACTGATTCACCGTTGACTTGAGGACAGTAGTTTGAATCTTGGTATATTGGTGAAGATGGCTGAGAATTTATTGCTGTCCTCCCTAAACCTTCCTCAACATATGTTGTTTTACCAAATGTCCTGATGCCTCTTCAGCCTTATTTATCTCAAGGTTGGAAAGTGGGGTCACAGGGTTTACCTTGCAAGCACATTCTAAATTCAGAACACTGATCTTCCAAAAGCAAACACAACATTCTACTTCTCTGAAGTTATGATATTGGAATTTTTTTTAAATGATTTTTTTTTTTTTTTGGCATCACTGCTCTCCGGTGGTGGGAGTAAGAGGCCCAGCCCCACTGCTGGAACTGAACCTCCGTCCCAGTGGGCCGCAGTCCCATGCACAACCACTATGCCACCAGGGCTCAGCCCTAAAATGATTTTTTAAACTGTCATTCTTTTCTTTCTTTCTTTTTTTTTTTTGGGGGGGGGGAGGGGCATCA
>PVJH01012531.1:0-46163 GCA_004026705.1 Nesogale talazaci | reverse complement strand
ACAACTCATTCAACATCGACATAAGTGGTAGGTATGGTCTTGGGCTTACTGACACTCACCTCCAGTCCAAACAGCCAGGCCAGATACTGTGGCCCTTCAAACACCACTACCCCTCACACAGTAAGCTCCAACACTTCCTTTTAACCACCTCCAGTGATTCAGCTCTCTCTGTTTCAGATTTCTTAACTTCACCAGGGTCCAGAATCCCGCTGGTGTGGCCCACATCTGACATTACTGTCTTCTCCATCTAGCTCAACAGGCTATGGTTTTCACCTCAAACATCTCCTTACTTCACCAGTCTTCCATCACACCTGTGTGACAAAACCCCAGCCCTGGGCTACTTCTACTATCTACTCCTTCTGCACTGTTGCTACTGTCAAGAAAAGTGAGATACTGATGATTGTAGTCACATTATAAATGTGTCATCGTGGCTTGTGAAGTTGCTGGTGATTCATGGTTGGCAATTCTCTACTTTCAACTCTACTCAGCCTGTATGCTGCCCCCCTCCTCCCCACTTCCGCTGGGAACTTTTCCTCTAAACTTCATGGAGAAAAGAGTAGCCATATGTGAGAGCCCCTTCAACAACCTGTGTCTGCACCAGCATGCAGGTACTGGGGTAGATGGCATGAAGGAAGTCCAACCCACTCCACTTTCCCAGCCCTCTTGCTCTATCAGTCATACTACCTTGCCCCTCCCCAATACTACCAACTTCTTACCCTCTACCAGGACTCAGAAAAAAACCAGCATCAGGCAGCACGTCAGGGAACTGTAGGCAGCGGCACATTAGCAGGGAACTGACAAAAGTTTCAGCCAGATTCATAAGAGGACGTGGAACTCGGGTTATCGTTGCTGATGCCAAATGAATCGTGGCTCAAAGCAGAGACCACCAGAGAGATGTTTACTTGTATTTTATTGATTATGCAAAGACAATTGATATGCAAACTATAAGAACTTATGGATAACTTTGAGAAGAATGGGAATTCCACAACACTTCATTGTACTCATGAAGAACTTGTACCTGGATCAAGATAGAGTTGTGCAACCACAACATGGTTTAAAATCAGAAAAGGTGTGTGTCAGGGTTGTATCCTCTCACCATACTTATTCAATCTGTATGCTACGCAAGTCATCAGAGAAAATAGCTTTTACCAAGATTGGAGGAGGACAACAACCTGGGATAAACAGATGAAATAATCTTTCAAGCTGATGAAGATCAAGAATTGCAGCCTTTAGTATGGCTTGTGACTCAATGTAGAAAAACCCCAAACCATACCAACAGGTAACATCATGGTAAATGGAGAGAAAAAGATTGAAGTTGTCAAGGATTTTGCCTGGCTCAGCTTCACAATCAATGTTCATGGGAGCAGCAATCAAGAGATGAAAAGACAGATTTGATTAGGTGTATCTGTTGTGCAAGGCTTCTCGGGAGTATTGAAAAATAAGGGTGTTACTTTGAGGAGTAAGGTGTGCCTGACCCCAGCCATGTTATTTGACAATGCTGCATATGCATGGGAAAGCTGGACAGTGAATAATGAAGACTATAGAACAGATACATTTGAATTGTGGTGCTGGAGAAGAATAGTCAAGTGCCATGGGCTTGAATAAAAGGACAAACGGATCTGTGTTGGTAGAAATGCTCCTTCGAGGCAAGGATGGCAAGGCATCTTGCCAGAAGAGACCACTCCCTGGAGAAAGACATCAGGCTTGGCAGAGAGGCAGCAAAAAAGAGAAAGGCCTGCAGGGGGCAGACTGACACAGTGGCTGCAGCAATGAGCTGGGCTCTGGAACTGATGGTGCAGAGACGACAGGACCATGCAGTGTTGCCTTCTGTCTTGCACAGAACCACTATGGGTTGAAACTAACTCAATGGCACCTAAAAATAACAACAGAGGATTACTTTTTCCCTTCTCTACACAATCCTTCTCGACAATATAAAAATTGCCAAAGGCTGTAACCATTAGAAGAGCTTCCTCAGGAGTCCAGAACTCTCAAGAGTACCAGACATCCATATCCCAGTCACCACCAGCACATGATGACTCCATGGATACTTCAAGTCATCTCACACAAAACCAAACTCAGCACACAAAAGACAGACTCAAACACCTCTGAGCCATAACCAAATACCTCCTGGGACTGGGTTCCTGAGCTCGAGGGCTAGGCACCATCATCTCAGAAGCTATCTGGGTCACCTGGTATAACAGTTCACAAAGATTATGTCCTACATCCTGCTTTGATGGGTAGTGACTGGGGTCTTAAATGTTTGCAAGTTACAACTATTGGTCTCTTTGTCTCAAGCAAAGAAGAGTAAAGAAAACAAAAGACTCAAGGAATCAATCCAGAGGACGAATGAACCACTAACCCAGGGGTTTTCAAACTTTTAAAACAGAGGCCCAATTCACTGTTCCTCAGACTGTTGGAGGGTCGTTTTTTAAAAAAAAAACCAAAAACTATGAACAAATTCACTTTGGGTCCAGGATGAGCTGGCTGCTAAGCAGGAAGGGAGCAGCAGCAAAAACACCTGGCAGGGCGGATAAATGTTCTCAGCGGGCCGTAGTTTGAGGACGTCTGCACTAACCTGATGGTGACCAGTTATCACCACTGACTGCTTTTATGTGGATCTCAACATAACATGGAGAGAATATGGAATAAAATGAAAAGAAAAGACAAGACAAATTCAAATCCACCAAAAACAAAAAACAACAGAGTTACTATTTTAAGACTGGCGGATTCCCCAAAAGTTTGATCCTTATACATCCTTCCAACTTTGACATGAAGCCATTCCTGGAGATTACTTTTTTTTTGGTTTGTGGGCATCATTGCCCCTGGGTGGGCGTGGGAGCTACCCAGCGCAGCTCCTGAGAGCCGCCGCTGGATTTGAACTGCCAAGCCCGCGGGCCGCAGTCTCGCACTCAACCACTTACGCCACCGGGGCTCAGCCCCTGGAGATTACTTTTTGGTCCGATAAAATGAGCAATAACACCAGGGTGAAAATGCGCCTTAGAACTATCAACTATACAAGACCAAAGGGCAGTATTTGTCTCAAAACAGAGTTAAGAAGGCAGGAAGAAGTAGGAAAATTAACCAAAGTGGAAATCGAGTGAATGTTGACATGGAGATTTTGAACAATCCCTGTTCACTGCTGAATGGGAAATGAATGTGCTCTGTAAATGCTCACCTGAACTGCAATATTAAAACAACAGCAATAACAAATTTCTTTAGCATCTCATATCTGTTTCTCCTCTTGTATAATCAACTTTTTAGCTGCATTCTTCCACTTGGGGCTCTGTGCATGAATCTTCCTAGATTCTTCTTCTCAACCTTCTTTAATCTATTTCTTCATCAGCCTTCAGATTTTCAAATTAAATTTCAATATCCCTGGGAAATCTTCCCCAACTTTTCAATTTCAGATTAAGCATCTCTCCATAAACTCCCAAACATCCTTTATCATTGAATCATGTCACTTTATAAGCCAATTCAGGGCTTATTTGTACGTAACATCCACTAAGCTTAGCTGTGAGTTCAGTAAGGGCCAAGATCACACCTGTGGAATTTCCAGCATCTACCCTGTGTGCCACATAAAAACCAAATCATCGCACTCACTGCCTTCGAGTCCGGCCGACTCTCAGTGACCCTGCAGAAGTGTCCCTGGGAGTTCCTGAGACTGTGACTCTTTACAGGAGTAAAGAGCCCTTTCTCCCGAGGAGCTGGCTAGTTGTTCTAAAAGGATGACCTTGCAGCGAGTAACTGAGTGCATATGCTACCAGGACTCCTGTGGCATATCAAAGGTAACATGAAATATGTGTTAACAAGTAAATTAATGCACTTTGAAAATTGGAGTTTAATCAGTTCAACTGCCGTTCAATCCTTAAATGTGATATGTACAGGGTGTTACAATATGACATGTATCATTTGAGTAAACTAGGATATATGCATTTTAAGGGGGGGAGCTAGAATAAAATAGCATTAGAAAACAAATACAATTCTTAACTATGTTCAAGAAAACTACACTATCCAGATTATCTGCCATACATTCCAAACTTAAAATGGTTCCATATGGATTGGCTTAGTCAAATATATGTGTTGCTAGTCCTTACGAATCTTGTGAAATTAAATGTAATAACTATTTCGAACTCATTTATAATGTCAAAATGTACGTTGAACTTGCTTTTTAACCTTAACAGCAATTTGTAGGGTGAGACAAATAAAAAAAACCACTGTCAATCAGTTGGTTGCAACTCACAGCGAGCCTGTATGACAAAGCAGACCTGCTCTCTAGAGTTCTGAAACGGTAAATCTCTCTGAGAGCAGCAGCTTCAGCTTTCTCCCAGGGAGTGGCAGGTGACTTTGAACTACTGACCTTACTGTTCACAGCTGATTATGTAACTCACTACAGCACCTGGGTGAAACCAGACACCAAGAATGCCAATTTGACCCCTTAACATATAAGAATATAAACCACTGTTTCCCAAAGTGGACAATATATCATAATGAACCAGAGGACTGCAAAAACTGATACCTACATGTTATTCTCGACTATGGGCTATAGTATAAAAGCTTTTAATTACCGGGGTGCTGAGTAATTTTTTTTTTTTTCTGAAAAGGGAGCAGTAGTTCAAATAAATCTGGGAATTTATGATATAAAGTAGCACTGCAATTGTCTTAATGCTCAAATGACCACTACATTTAAAGTGTAGGTAGAAACAAAATCAACAGAAAGACTATAAAGCCAAAAGCTAATTAATATTGCCTTTGTGCTCCAAAAAGAAGGAAAAAGATATACTTGGACACTGATACCTTATTGATGGGAAGGAAACTGATTTAGACCTACAGATGGTCAATAAACAAACCTTCCATATCAAAATCTGCTGCGACCTCTGCATCTTCGCCAAGCAGAGTAGAGCTAGTGGATGATGGTAATGACACACTAATTTTCTCCAAACTCATTTCTTCTTCCAAAGTCTTGATCCAGTCTGGACTTTTTAAAGTAATAGTTATAGTCCGACCCAGTAACTGGTTGCATAAAAAGAGATATAAAATCCTGATTATTATTTTAAAAATCCTTATTATTAGCATGAAAACAGCCTATTTTAGAAAATGCCCATTATACTCTGAAATAGTGTAGAAATTGAGCTATACACAATTCAACATTACATTTTACACACACTGAATTTTTAATCAGTTTAACTATTGCTCCCAGTTCTCCCTTGAAATGCCTGTGGTAAGAGTATGAGAACAGTTACAAATGGTATGTATTGTAATTACATCACTGACAGAATTGTACATGTAAAAAATTGTTGAGATGACATATGCTTTATTATGCATGTTTTCATCATAACAAAAAAAAGGTTTAAATCTTGTTTGTCTTCTTTTCTAAGTCAATATATCAGAAGTTGAAGGTCAGGAAATTCTTGCTGAGCTGCCTGCTATTAAAGAAACTAAGTCTAGATTTTAGTCCATCAGTTTAACAGCCATATATTTAGAAATTTAAGTGTTGCCTAAAAAATATTCAGGAAAAAATTGATAAGCATTGTAGGAGTCAAATTACCCTATATCATCATTGTAAACATCTGCTATCAATGAAACCCTGAATCATAGATTAGAAATATTTCCAACTAAAATTCCTCAGATTACTACCTAGGGCAGTTATGTTACCAATGCTTACATAAAGTACCTGGCCACCAAGTCAATAACACAAACTCCTAGGAATAATAAACACCTTCTTTCTTTATTCTTTTTAAATTATTTTCATTTGAAAGAAGACACTCTACTGTACCGATCAGATACTATATGTAGTCTTAATTAAGAATTTAAACTTTTAACATAATGAAATACAATACAATAGAAATAAAATGTAATTCCAACATTTTCTTCATCTGTATTAAAGCCTAGAATCTCTGGGAAGGATCAAAATAATCTTAGATGACTTAGAAGATTGTTTTAAATAAAGATATTTTAATCTGCAATTCCTCAAGCAAGTCTTAATCTGACTGAATTAAAATATTATGTAATTTTATGGCACATCTATAAGAATATATAGACCCTTAAATTTCTGAATGGTTTAGGATCAATAAATGTACTTTACCTCTTTACCATTTAGGTTCAGGGCATTCAGAGCAGAGCTTCCCTCCAAAAATGTAACCCACATTTTATCTTCTACGAATCTTTGATGAGAAAAAAAAGACAAAAAAATGACTAATGTATTAGATATAAATAATCCAATAATTAGTAACCAAAAGAGCCTGTACCCAAACTCAAAACAAAACTCACTGCCATTGAGTGACTCAATATCAATGACTTAATGACTCACTGTCAATTCGACCCATAGTGACCCCTTTGAGGCAGAGGAGACTGCTCCTGTGGGGTTCCAAGGCTATAAACCTTCATAGGAATGGAATGCCTCTTCTTTCTCCCACAGAACAAACACCTGGTGGTTTTGAACTACTGACTTTGTGGTTAGCAGCCCAGTGCATAATCCACTATGCCATCAGTGGGTAAACACGTTGTATTCGTGTTTACCAGCTGTATCAAGGGAGAAAGATGCGTGCGACTCTCTACTCCCATAAAGATTTACAGGCTCAGGAACCCTCTGGGGCAGTTCTCCTCTGTCCTATAGACTTATTATGAGCATGTTTCGGTTCACAGCAACCCGATGTACAACAGAAAGTTGTGTCCTGTGTCATCCTCACACTTGGTATGTTTGATCTCATGTGGCAGCTAACGTGTCAATCCGCCTCGTTGGGGTCTTCCTCTTATTCACGGCCCCTCCACTTCATTCTCTAGTTTACTGATTTAGAACTGGCCCCATGGCCATGGTTACACGGGCCATGAAGGAAACATCAAATGCGTGCAATATATAGGAGGGAAAGCAGTATCCTAGCCCCCAGCGCATGGTGACCTAGAGAGGACACACTTTCTTGCTAAAAAGCATTCAAATCCCTTTCAAATACTATGCTAATAAAACAGCTGGTGGGGGGGGTGGCGGTGTTCACCAGCATTTATGACCTGTAGCAATCCAATCCTTCATTTCACTGAAAAGAAAAAAAAAAGGGCCAGAGAGGTTAAGTGATTTGTTCAAAATGACCTACCATGGCCTCCTGACCCCAGAAGGAAGATAATTCTTTTTTGTTTTTAATCACTTTATTGGGGCCTCATACAGCTATTATCACAATCTGTACATACATCTATTGTGTATGTACATATTAGTACAATTGCCCCATTGTCACTCTCAAAACATTCTCCTTCTACTTGCGCCCTTGGTATTGGTTCCTTTTGCCCCCTCCCTCCTGCGTGAACCCTCTATAATTCATAAGTATTATTTGTTTCCTCTCTTACACTGACCGATATCTCCCTTCACCCACTTTTCTGTTACCTGTCCTGCTGGGAGAGGGCAATAAGTAGATGACTGTGATCAGTTTCCACTTTCTCCTCCCACCTTCCCCTTCCCCTCCTGGTATCGCTACTCTGAGGGGTTTATCTGTCCTGAATTTCCTGTTTCCAGCTCGTATTTGTACCTGTGTACATGCTCTGATCTAGCTGGATTTGTAAGGCAGAATTGGGGTCATGAGAGTGGGAAGAAGTGGGGAGGGGGAGCATTAAAGAACTAGAGGACAGTTGTATGTATAATATATCGGTGTATATTGGTGCTATACACTGCACCCTAACTGACAACTCTCTTCCTTATGACCAGAAGGTAATTCTAACAAGATGGAAGATAGGGAGCTGCCAGTAAAAACAAGATACCAAGCTGACTCCAAGTGCCAGTTATGATCCTTGTATTTCATGATTGACAAGACATTTAATCTCTTTGGATTCCACTCTTTCTTATGACTCAAAATTGATATTTTTGAAATATGAAATTCTCAAAGGAAAAAATGAAAAGAATATCAATAACACAAAGAATAAAACAAAGTAACCGTTATCCGTCTTATTTGCAAAAACAATTTTATGAGTCATATTACCCCCAAATGTATAAATCAAGCTCAGAAATCTTTAAAGAAACATATACATGCAGGATTCAAAAGATAGGAATAAGAAAAAGGGGGGGGGGATATATATGCACAGTACTTTAACTGTGATGAGTCAGGTAGTTACTAAGTAACCCGTGCACCATTGAAAACTGTTAAGATCACTAGAGTTTAGACTCCTGGGGTATGGAGTGTGGGACCTTGGTGGATTAAGAAAGTATGTGGGGGTGGGGGTGGAATTCTTTGGGAAAAGATTGCTAACCCCATAGTACTCAGCCAATGAGGAACTAGTGGAGGGGGCTTTTGAACTAGGGAAGAAAATGCTTGCAAAAGTGTAGTAAGGCTTGCTTCCGGTGTGCCCCGCTTGTCTCAGGGATTGGGAGCTTAATTTTGCAAAATCAAACAATAAAATCTTCTGTCTTGCTTAAGTAAATAGAGTGGACTTCTTGAACATTTGTTGGTTAAAATCCTGTGATGACCCATTGGTAAACTCCAGTTCTATCCAGAGACCCAGCTGGGGTTTATACTAAACTACTAGCTACCTAGAGGAACCAATACGGTGTCCAGTTGACTGTTTCTGCCTTTTCTAAAATGGTTGCCTTATGGTACAATAACCAAAATATTAAAATTTGAATATGATGTTTCATGATGTTAAAATAATGCCTTTGTTTCATTACCAAGACATAAGAGGCTTTAGAAAGCTCATGGGAAAATGAAATTAAAAGGTAACGTTATGAGTATGATTGAAGTACTGTATAGCTTGTGAATTATATGACAATACAAATTTTTAAAAAGATAATGAAATTTTTCTATGAACTTTTAAAAACCCACGCATATTTCATAATGATGACAAGGATATAGCTTGTGAATTATATGACAATACAAATTTTTTAAAAGATAATGAAATTTTTCTGTGAACTTTTAAAAACCCACGCATATTTCCTAATGATGACAAGGATTCTGGGCACAGCTCTAGCCCTAATTTGGTTTTTTTTTGGAAATAAAACAAATGTGCTTTAAGTTACTTAAGCCCTCCACATCAAATTCTTCAGAGACTAGGGTATAAAGACCAGTGTTCTTTTCCTATACCAGAACCCTTCACCCTGGATTATTGCTAGCCTAGTACACTCTTACATTTCCTCATAATGACAATGATCTGCTACTTTGCAGCCCACTCGCACGATCCTCGCTGTGGTTTGGCATTTCCATACTTGGCACAGCCGTCTGTCATCTGTAATCTTGGAGACAGCACTATGTACTTGCTAGAGTTCTTAGATTCTGCAACATTTTTCTGCTTTGCTTCCCAACTTGGGGGTAAGTCTCCGTGAAATGATATGAGGGGAGATTAAGTATGATTTCTTTTCTCTTTGTTAATTTACTCTTTCAAAGAATCCCAGATCTATTCAGTGGGATACTCAAATTTGCTGTAGCCACATTATCTCAATTCTGGGAACTTACGAGGTTTAGGGTCTAGGGAAGCCAGTGTATGTGTGCTTCTCTTCCCAAAAGGAGAACAAAGCAGAATTGTCTTCACTTTCTTGTCTGCTCGTTCACAAGGCCTAGTATAGAGATTTGCCCACCAATTACCTGTGAAGGAAATGGGCCCCTCTCCTATGAAAATCAGATGCACACACATCATTCAGTACTCCCCCCCTTCACTGTACACTTGGAAGAGAGTATATTTTAAATAAAGAAAAAGGAGCCTTGCTCTCCAAAGGCAGATGGTTAAATCACAGAGGGGAGCCAGGACTGGCAGATATGACTCCTGACTATTCATCTGGCGGTGCTACTTCTCTACTAATTGGAAATAAAACAAATGTACTTTAAATTACTTTAAACCCTCAAGATTTTTGTTAAACTCTATAAAGTCTGTAGAGTCTGTAAAGTCACTATCCTTATAATAGAACTAAAATGGCAATCACATCTTCATTTGACTACACAGCTTTAAGTTATTTTGTTTTTTTTTTTTTTTTTAATTTTATTTTTTTTTATTTTAGGCATCACTGCCCTCCAGTGGTGGGAGTAGGAGGCCCAGCCTTTGCTCCTGGGAGCCGGAATTGAACCTCCATCCCAGTGGGCGGCAGTCCCGCACACAACCACTACGCCACCGGGGCTCAGCCCTTTAAGTTATTTTGTACGGAAATTTTGAAAAAAAAAATACCTAAATTATCAGCACCCGTATTTGTCTTCAACTGTTCACATCACAGTTCACTACTTAACTCTGACCTGGCTTCAAAACTTTTGTTCTGAATAACATAGCTATGGTGCAACTTTTCTTTAGTTTGAAAATACAAATACACATATCCTATTCAAACACCAAGGTTACTCCTAATATCCTGTCATTTATAAATAAAAATAGAGTGGCAAATGTTTTCCTCACCTTATAAGTATAACTTCCCCGAAATTTGCAAATTGCTGGAGAAGCTCATCAATCAAAGAATCATCAAAAAAATTATTATCTGACAGAGAACTTTTGATTGAGACCAATACTGTGCCATCAGGTGGACCCTGCACCGCAATCACTTCTTTATAAATGTTTTGCCTTTCTTCCGCTTCAACTTCAAATATATCGATATCAATCAGGGCAATGACTGGCCTGCAAGCATAAGAGAGAGACGGCTTCGACATACGCACCTAAGAAAGGATGCATTTCAAACGGATTTCAAGCACCATTAGAAATACTGAAATTGTGGAAACCTGTGATCGGAAGTCTTCAGCTCGGCCCTGCCATAGTGCAGCAGAGTGCCCGGAGTCCAAGTATAGAGGATTTTGCTTTCATCTTGAAAACTAGCATTCAGAAGGTCTAAGTCTTCAGCTGCAGTCAGGATGAGACAAAGCACAAAACCACATGAACACAGATCATGTGGAGCAAGTCGCTGTTTACTTCTTTTTCTCTAGCCCAGTTATAAGATGATATCTGACATGCAGTGTTACCAAGGAGATAGATCCCAACTCCTACTCCCCGCCACAGGAGCAATCCTGACAGAGTCACAGCAACCCTGTGGAGGGTTTCAGCTGCCAATCTTTACAACAGTCTCATCTCTCTCCCCTGGAGCCGCTAAGGGGTTGAACCATCAGCCTATGGTTACTGCCTAGCCCACAGTCTGACCAAGTCTCTTTGGGCTACTTGATACCTGTATCAATAGATACGAAGTCTGGACCCCTTTAAATTTCAAAGGCCTTTTTAGGTAAAGTTACCATTTTATACTTAATAAAAAGTAAGAATGTGAATTAAAGGTCTCTGTAAAGATGTTTCATAAATAATTCAACATACAAAAGGCAGTCCAATTATTTGCAAATTACTTTAACTCATTCAAGTTAAAACTTTAATGAGCCCTCAACGGAGTACTTTATAAGTTTGATTCTATTTTATAAAATATGGGCTGAGCCCCGGTGGCCTAAGTGGTTGAGTGCGGGACTGCGGCCCGCTGGGTAGCTCCCACGACCACCAGAGGGCAGTGAGGCCCAAAACAAACAAACAAACAAACAAAAATATGTCATTAAAGTGCTCGCTTCAGCAGCACATATACTAAAATGTCATTAAAAATAAAATGAGGCTGAGCCCTGGTGGCGTAGTGGTTGTGTGCGGGACTGCGGCCCACTGGGACGGAGGTTCAATTCCAGCAGTGGGGCTGGGCCTCCTACTCCCACCACTGGAGAGCAGTGATGCCACCCCCCCACAAAAAATAATAAAATAAAACGAACTGAAACATCTCAAAATATTTAAATATATCAGTATAAAATTTATACATATTATTTATCCTATTCTGGTAATTTTGGGGAAGGAAAACTTGCCTGTTCATATTTGGTACTTATTCTTTCTTTCTCATAAAACTAGTATAAATCCAAAAAAAAAAAAAAAAGAGGACTGAGCCCCAGTGGCGTAGTGGTTGTGTGCAGGGACTGAGGCCCACTGGGCTGGCAGTTCAAATCCAGTAGCAGCTCTCCAGGAGCAAGGGTGGGCCTCCTACTCCCACCAGGACAGTGATACCAAAAACAAAACAAAACAAAACAACTAGTATAAATCCATTTAAATGAATAAGTCCATTTATTTTCCCAACCTGATCTATCAAAAGGCCACTTTCTTCTTCTCCAGAGGACACGGTCGGTCCACGCGGGGGTTCGGCACTTTTCACTGGTGTCATAGTCATCGGAAAAGAGATCATACTTATACGTTGGAGCAAAAGTTACTTTTCCTTCTAAAAATCCTCGAAAAATCTAAAAGAAACGTAGAGAGTAAGTTATTTTAACAGGTGAAATGTGAAAAGCTGTTTCTATCCAGGCAGGCGCTCATGAAGTCTACTACATGCTGGAGTCTCACACTGAAATTGGTGTACATCTGATGACACTTTCAAGTGGTTGGCGAAGTGCAATACTCAAGGAGAAACAGCTAAGATGTGGCCATTTTTCACATAACTTCTTTGAGATGGTAAAGGTTTATTGAGTCAACCTGACCAATAAACACGTGGGATCAATTGGAAGGCGGAGAGAGACATAGCTTGGTGAGTCTCGCCTTTCTAGTTCTTGGGTCTCTTGCTTTCTGATGGTTGGGCCAGGGAGCAGCTGCCTTACCCAAGTCCCTGCTTCAGCTGGCAAGGCTGACTTCCTGTGAGACCACAGAGAAGCCCCATGGACCTACCCTGATGCAGCCGTGTGGAGACCCCTGTCAGCTCTGAGATGCTGACATGCTCACTGATTCAGCTTCCCTCCTGCAGTCGGCGTCATTGCGTGTGTTCTGTGAGATTGAGGAGGACTTTGTAGATCAGTGTCGGCCATATGGGACAATGTTGGACTTAAGTCCTGGGTTGGGGTACTTTCTTGAAGTACACTTACCCTTTATATAAAACTCTCTCTTATATACAAGAATTTCTGTGGATTTGTTTCCCTTGTTTACCCAGACTAACACACTTGTTTGACCTTCAATTAAGAAAACTATAAACATGAGCCTAAATAAGAAAACTCCATAAAAAAACTCCATAAACTTCAGGAGACATTTAGAAGTGTCTGGGATCTTACAAATCATCTCACTTCATGACTCACTCTCCGAACTGAGGCTTAAAAAATTAAGTAGTACCGGGCTGAGCCCCGGTGGCGTAGTGGTTGTGCGCGGAACTGCGGCCCACTGGGACGGAGGTTCAATTGCAGTGGGGCTGGGCCTCCTACTCCCACCACCAGAGAGCAGTGATGCCCCCCAAACAAAAACAAAAACAAAAACAAAAACAAATTAAGTATACCCCAAAAATCAGAATCCTAGTCTCATGATCACTAGATATCATATTATGTGGTGTTCAATTAACTCTACTTATTAAAAAAAATAAAGCAAAATATTGTGATCACAAGTTTTAAGAAATAAGTTTGTACAAAGAAAATGATAAAAGAAGCAAGAGTAGGGGAAAAAAGACAGATTAGCACAAGATCTTTAAGTCAAAACTAATACCCTCGAGGACTAAGATTCTTTTCTTTCTTTTTTTAAAAATCATTTTTTTGGGGTTCGTACAATTCTTATTACAACCCATACATTCATCCATTGTGTCAATCACATTTGTACATTTGTTGCCATCATCATTTTCAAAACATTTTCTTAATACTTGAGCCCTTGGTATCAGCTCATTTTCTCCCCTCCCTTTCCCTCCCTCCCTCATGAACCCTTGATAATTTGTAAATTATTATTATTTTTCCATATCTTGCATTGTTCAATGTCTCCCCTTACCCCCTTATCTATTGTCCACCCCCCTGGGAGGGGGTTATAAGTAGGTCATTGTGATCAGTTCCCCCTTTCTCCCCACAACTTCCCCTTACCCTCATGGTCTGGCTACTCTCAATATAGGTCCCGAGGAGTTTATCTGTCCTGTATTTCTTATGTTTCTAGCTCTTATATGTATCCATGTACATGCTTTGGTTAAGCCATATTTGTGAGGTAGAATTAGAGTCGTGAAAGTGGGGGTGAAGAAGGATGAAAGAACCAGAGGAAAGGTATATGATTCATTGGTGCTATGCTACACCCTGCCTGGCCCGTCTTCTCGCTGTGAACCTTCTGTAAGGGGATGGAGGACAAGACTCTAAACTCACTATTACTGGGGGTAGAGGGATATAAAACCTTACTACTTGTGAGTGAATCTTAGAGAGACATGAATATTTCACTTCCTAGAATTATGGGTTTATTTTTTTCCTATGCAATAGCTGTTTATCTGCGAAATAACAAAATTTACATTATATATACATGTATCTATATGTATGTGTGTATGTATATGTATAAAATGAGGGGCCTTCAAAAAGTTTGTGGAAAAATACAAAATAGAAATTTTCCCTGAACTTTTTGAAGGCCTCCCCTCATATAGTGATTAAGAGTCAAGAGACATTAAGATTAAGCATACACTTACATCATGGTTTTATGGAAAGTATGTTTTGTAACCAAAAAACCCCAAAGATCAAAAGCACCATCTTCTCAATTCAAGTATGGATATACCTGTCCACTATTCTTCTGATTGATTAGTTGATCTCCTGCTATAAGAGAATCCCAATTTTGCTGCCTTATGAGTTCTTTGACTTCTTCATTAGGTAGGTCAATTCGATAGTTGAAATCGCCACACCAAAATACATAATCATGGGAAAATAGCATCCTCCCCTAGGAAGAATGAGATTGAAACCAGTCATTTTTAAATTCAAAACAGTCATTTTTAAAAGATATTTTTGGAACAGTTATTTGCTTCAAATATATTTCCTTCCCTTTTAGTCCCTGTTTCTTTAATACAGTAGTAATCATACATTTCATACCCGTTTAGGTGAACATGATTGATGTTTTTAGAAGCTATCTTAAATATTCAAAACACATGGTATGGAATTTGGGGTAAATTAAAATAGGTTTATAAGCTTCATCTTCAAGAACATACTGGCAACATCTTACCATGGGAAAACTCAATTTTCGTGCAATTTCTACAAAATCTTCATTCCTTTCCTTGACTTGAGACTGTCCTGCAGCAAAGTGGCTGCACACAAAGCAGAGGCTTGTGGTGTGGAGGAGCATTCTGATCGCGACTGCCCCCTTGTTGCCCGCCGCACCTCCCATGCCCGTCTTCACAGTGTCCACGGCAACGTCCCTTTAAAACAAGGGAGTCTGTGTCAGAGACTTGAAACGTCAGTAGGCGAATGTCCATAAGAAATGTGGGGTGCACACATCATGGGGTGCTTCGAGAGCAATGCTGTGAAAGACTACGCCGCAATCACTGGCTCTTCGATCAAACAAGAACTATGAATAAGTGTTTCTCTGTCCTTTTTCTCGCTTCCTTTCTGAGGGTGCTCGTTTACTGACCTGATGAAAGGAGCATGCTGTGGTCTGATGAAAACAAAGAGGCACACGCCCACCAACTGCTCCGAGGCCAGCAGCACGTACTTGTTGTCTCTGGAGATTGTCTTCTGAAGTTCCACAGCCCAGAGCTTCTGATTAGTTGTGCTACCATAAAATATTAAGAAGAGACTCTCTTAATATATATTTACAACAGTTTATCTTATAAGGCAAGTTACCAATTATACCTTTATATGACCCCATTCGAGTGAACTCTTTCTGTAGGCTTCTGTTTTTTGTTTTGCTTCCTTTGAAAAGGAAAGCTTAAAACGAGGCTCAAAAGAGACCACATTTCAAAAGCAGTGATTCCTTGACAACAAAACTATGAACTTATTTTATTTTTCTCAATGACAGCATCCCTTAACATTTTTACTATAATAAGCATCACATATGAAATATACACCTTCAACAGTTACCAACATTTTACCAATCTTTCCTTCTTCCCATCCTTACTTCTTCTTTTTTTTTTTTTGGTGGACTAAGGAGAGTCAGGAAGATCTGGAGTATTTTAAACCAAATCTAAAGTACATGTCACTTCACCTATGTCAGCATATATCTCTAACACAATAGGCATTTTTAATTCATAGATTCACATGCCATTATCACACTCTAATTTCCTTATTACCATCTAATACCCAGTTCATAATCAATTGCCTCAATTATTTTTAGTTTGTTTTAAGCAGGGTACAAATAAGGCCTATATATCATATCTCTTGAATCTCTTAATCTCAGTCTCTCCATGCTTCAGATCCCCCCATTCTCACCTTTTAAATGTCTTAAAAAAAAAAAAAAAAGAAAAAAGAAAGAAACAAAGAAACTGGGATATTTCCCTTAGAAAAAAAGGTTCAACAGTCTGGATTTGGCTGACAGTATCTTCACAGTCCCTCTTATCATTCACATTGCCTGAAAGCCAAGAGTTTGATCTAGAGGTCTGGTTAAGAAACTAATTCTACTTTTTCTTGTGGGGCGGGGGAAGACACCACATGGGTAATGCTATTTATTTCCTATGACATCACAACAGGGGCAGATTTCCTGTGGTGTTTATGTAGCAGCAGTCGGGACACTCTTATAAAGTTACCTACTAATTCTCCATCTAAGGTTATAGCATTTCTTGGATACTGTCCAGTTCTTGTTATTTCATCTTGAAAAGTGTTTATTTTGCAATTTCATGATTCCATTTATAGTAAACAGGAATTCTGTAAATAACTTTTTTTTCCCAATCAACGCTTCAGTTACTTTGATACACAGTTTTCATAAGTTGGATAAATGCTTGACTTTTTAAAGTCCCTCAGAACAGTTTGTGTCCAAAGATCGTTAAAAGGAAACACAAACATACTTTAATGACTCAAGATATTTAAATGAGTAGATGACCAGAATACCCAATAAATATTAGTTGCATACTATGCTGATTTATCCCACCATATTTAATTCTAACAACCACTGTGACATATTGTAATAATTCCCATTTTATAATAAGAGCACTCACAAGGTAACACTTCTGGTTAAGTATCAAGGCCAGATTATGACCTCAGATCTAACACTAGCCATTCCACATCCAAATTAAACATTCAAATTATGGACTGCCTACAGATCTACCATAATCCTACTGCTGTGACTTTGATTCTGAAATGATAATGACAAATTCCCTTCCTCTGAGCCACTTCTCAAGTCATCTTCTCAATGAATAAGATCCGGATTAATTCATTTATTTTCCATTGCATTTATGAGCTATATAATTTACTTGTTACAGCAATGTCTACTGTCGGTCTCTTTCCATTAGAAAATAACACCTATTAAGGTAAGGGAGTTTTCATGGTTTATTCACTGATGCACTTTTAGCACCTAGAACAACTTCTTAGTAGACATTGATTAAATTAAGGAATGGATACTCATCACTTTAACTAAAAAATAATCTGAAAAAATAATCTGATTAAACTCCATTTAGACAAATGACTGAAAAATTTGTCTATCAGTAGGAGTGCTAAGACTATATTATTTTATTTAAAAACCTAAATATGTATTTTCAGAAAAAATACGCAAACTGTAAAACACATGAAGTCATATTTCTTTTTGACTTCCCTAATTATTACTCACCTTGGTTAAGAAAATACCTGTCATTTGAAAAGTCTATCACTTGACCACACTATTTTGGCCAATAATTTTGTTTTTAAAATCTTAAAATGAGGGCTGAGCCCCAGTGGCGTAGTGGTTGTGCGCGGGACTGCGGCCCACTGGGACGGAGGTTCAATTCCAGCAGTGGGGCTGGGCCTCCTACTCCCACCACTGGAGAGCAGTGATGCTCAAAAAAAAAAAAAAAAAAAAAAAATCTTAAAATGGGCAACTGTCCAAACGTGAAACATATTTTACGTTAAAATACAACCCTTAAGCTATGACGTTTTGACCTAGTAAACTGCATTTGTAATAAGGGCGCAGAGAAGAAGCTTTCAAAGTTGGTCTGAAGCAGGGGTGCTCAATATGTTGATGGTGAGCTACTAGCCGATTGCAAATGGAGACCGCATGGCATTAAAATATAGACGGGTCAGGGTGAGGGTTGGTGTTAGACTTAGGGTTAGGGTTATTGTTAAGGTTAGACCAGGCTGAGCCCCGGTGGCGTAGCGGTTGTGCGCGGGACTGCGGCCCACTGGGACGGAGGTTCAATTCCAGCAGTGGGGCTGGGCCTCCTCCTTCCACCACCAGAGACAGTGATGTCTAAAAATAAATAAATAAATAAAAACTAAGAAAAGAAACTACAGTACAAATGGTTAGACCTAAGAGTTAGGCTGATCGCGATCAACGTATCGAGCACCTCTGGTCTAGAAGAACCCCTTGAGGGTTCCTGAAACCTGAGAAATCAATACTACTTTCAGAATATTAAGGCACCACTTCTTTTTTTCTATGTGTTAACTGACATTCGCATTGATGGTTCAGGAGACACAAAGAGTAGAAGAGCTGATGCCGTAGCTTCAATCCCAGTCCTAGTTGTCAGTCTTCACTGGCAGACACTTAAATTTATTTATTTTTTTAAAAAGCAATTTCATTTAGGGCTGAGCCCTGGTGGCGTAGTGGTTGTGCGAAGGACTGCGGCCCACTGGGACGGAGGTTCAATTCCAGCAGTGGGGCTGGGCCTCCTATTCCCACCACCGGAGAGCAGTGATGCCCCAAAAAATTTTTAAAAATTAAAAAAAAAAAAAAGCAATTTCATTTAGGGATGTCTTTAATGAAGCAGTAACTTTAGGAAATCTCAACCCCAATTATTTTTTTTTAACTATTGAATGAATGGGGAGTAGGCACAAAGCTCTTATGCTTTGTACTGAGCACAATGGCTGTCTCAATGTAAAGCCCAGAAGAATTTGAGTTTCAAGCTGCACTGTTGCTTTTTCATGGAACATATTCTTACTTGACGGGACTAATGTCAAGCAGACGAGAGACATTCATACCTGGGTATCTCACAAACGTTTTCTCAACCAAGGCAGTTGCCTCAAGAAAAACCATTGACAGCTTTACTTGCAATGATAAAACTTAAGTTTTCAGGTACAAATTAGAATTCTGGAAAATACGTGTCTGTTGCCACTGTGATCCTGACACCTCAAAGTTTAAAATAATTTTTCGCTAAGATTGGTGATTAAATCGATGAAGAGTATATTCATAAATGCCTATTTTTTCATAAAATGCATCAAAATTTGGACTATTTACATATCTAAGTGACCCAGTATTTTCAAATCAGTAAATGTTACAACAAAATCATACAGTTATGATAGCTAGATTATTAATTTTAAATAGAATGGAGTCAAAAATTCATTGTTATTTTCAGATTTCACATAAGCTTTAAAAGGACTACAAGTTGAATTTTGGTAAAGTCTCAAGGAAGATATTCGCTGAAAAGACCATTAAAGATTCTTCCTTTCTAATTATACATTCTTGTGATTTGCTCCATATACTTCACCTGGTAAAGCAGCATTTTTTTTTTTTTTTGGCATCACTGCCCTCAGGTGGTGGGAGTAGGAGGCCCAGCCTTTGCTCCTGTGAGCTGGAATCGAACCTCCACCCCAGTGGGCCGCAGTCCCGCCCACAACCACTACACCACCGGGGCTCAGCCTTTTTTTGTTTGTTTGTTTGTTAAAGCAGCATGTTATAACACACTGATGCAAAAGTATAAAGCAGAATTCTGTGGTCTTAGGGACTAATATCTCAAATCTAGAAAAGTACAACATTGTACCAAGAGAAAAGTGAATAATCCATTTAAAATATGAGCAGGCGAAAGGATATTAACCAACGATGACAACCAGACAATCAAAAAATGTGAAGAAATGGTATCAGGAAATCAAAACAGTGATGAGATACCACCTTACACCCGTATTACCAGCAAAGTGCAATAAAACAGAAAATAACAAAGGGTGGCGAGGGTGGAGAGTGATTAGAAACCTGATATACTGCTGACAGAACTGCAAAAGATAAAAAAAATGTAACCTCTTAAAAAGCAAAATGATGCTACCTCAAATGATTGTGAAGAGAAATTCCAGAAGACCCAGCAATGCTTCAGCAGGGTATATACCACTAAGAAGAAAGACCCATAGTATGAACAGATATATGTATACCCATGTTCATTACAGCACTCTTCACAGTAGCCAGGCGATGGATGCAATTTAAATGACCACCAGCAAAAGAACGGATCAACGAACTTTGGCCATACACACAATGGACTAAAGAGTCATGATTAAACGGTGAAGCACACTTCCTGACATGGATGGACTGGGGGAAATTATGCTGAGTGAAACTAGCCAACCACAAAAGCACAAGTATTGTATGAGATCACTGTTAAAAAGAGAATGAGATAAAGGTTTTCATAATTAAAAGAAGCAGACTTTAATGGTAAGGGGTGGGAAGGAGGGAGAGAAGGGAAAGCAGCATAGATTGCCAGACTTATTTGGCTTACTACACCCTTTTCAGAAAAGCCAAAACAAAAGGCTGAGAGCCAAGCTACATCCACAGCAATGAAATTCTTTCGTAGTCTAAAATCCAGGCTAAAGTGTAGGTATCTGCTTTTTGCAGCCCCACTAGATTGTTCCAGCACTCACAAGGAGATTGCATAGCCTACTATGGGAATCACTGGTAAAGGGTAGACAGGTGGTGAGAAGAGAGACAATAATATTCAAGAAGAGGTAAAGAACAATAAATTGGGGCAGGGGTGGTAAGGCAATTGAGGGGTTTATAAATAGTTTAAGTTGTTGAATACAAATTTGATAAAATATAAAGTCCCACCTAACTTCACAAGAAAACATTTTTAAATTCAGCTATTTTAGAGATTTGTAAGACTATAGAACAATATCACCCTTCTCATCATTTCGCTGTTGTAGAAATATGTACAGCTATTTTCCAAAAAGTGATATGTATTATAACATAGGATAGGCTTATTGTAATTTTAAAGCAAATTAAATGTATGTTTTTACTTCTAATTTAATAAATATTGAAAGGTATAATCACAAAAAAGTCTCAAGATTAAAGAGTATAAGGAAATTTAAGGTAAAAAAATTATAGCTTGCTGCTTTGTAGTTCAAAAGATACCTTCAGGTTATGCAATCTCCACCTGGTTTTCTAACAACTACTTAGTTATCTGCCCTCCATTCCTCAATATGAAAGATTTCCCATGTGTTCCCTGGCTGGCTTACCTTGCATTCACAATGTTTCCAGCATTCAACTCTACCATTTCTTCAAAACCAATTGCAAATATATCGGTTGGCTTACTTCTTTTATCTATAATTAACATCCAAGAAATGCTCTTTTAATATAGTCTTAGTCAAGCGACAACTCTCAACATAATGATGATCAACATCAGAGCCCGCCCCCTGCCCCAAATACCATTTAACAATCTACTAAAGTTAAACCAAATTCAAAGTAAAAACTCAGTAGTGTGACAAAATTATCATATATACTCATGTATAAGCTGAGCTTTTCAGCACATTTTTAATGCAGTTTTATGGTAAAATTAGGTGCCTCGGCTGATAATCTGGTTGACTTACACTCATCTATATGGTACTTTAAATTTGTATCTGGGCTGAGCCCCGGTGGCGTTGTGGTTGTGCGCGGGACTGCGGCCCACTGGGATGGAGGTTCAATTCCGGCTCCCAGGAGCAAAGGCTGGGCCTCCTACTCCCACCACCAGGGCAGTGATGCCTTTAAAAAAAAAAAAATTTGTATCTATATATCCTATATTTGCTACTGCAAATATACTTTTATTCTTAAAAAACCCTAAGCCCTATCAGAAATCATTTTGAAAGAATTTTTTGGTCCCAGGAGAGCGACTAAGAAACAAGACACTTCTCAAAGGATGAAGTGATTCAGAATTAGATAATAAAGTGGCTAAAAAGTCATCTTAAATGAGAGATAAGAATTAGGAGTAATTTTTCACTTTCAAATTTGAAAACCCCAGGTTTGAACTTGTTGCTAGTTCCTGAGTAGAAGTAACACAGAAAAACTAGAAGAGATCCAGGGGTTAAGCCTTACCACCTTTTTCTAGATATTTGCTTTTTCATAATGAGTAGGGCCTCAGAAGAACATAAGCTGCTTGATATAAGCAGTCTAAAGGGTATTTTGGGTAGCCAGAATGATCAGATATAAGGATAAATATGAGCAGGTTTCCCAAAGTACATAGAAAAATTGAATTAAAATATAATGGAATTTATCCACCAATTTTGTGATGCCTCTTGTTGCTAATACTGATAAATGGAGCACTGGGTGGTCTTGTCAGGTAAGTGTTTGACTGCTAATGACAAGGTAGGCAGTTCAAACCCACTGGCCATTCCAAGGGAGAAGGGTGAAGTAGCCTGCTCCTGTAAAGATCTACAACTTCGGAAACCCTATGCAAGGTCTCTATGAGTTGAAATCAACTTAATAACAGTGATTTTGTTTAGTACTGATAAACAACATTTTACTGACTGAAATTAGGTGCAAGGCCCATACACATACCACCACATTTAATTACTAAGCATTGTATGAGACATTATTTTTGCCTTTGCTTAACAGGCAAAAACTGAGATGTAGAGAAGCCAGCAATTTGCCCAACTTCACACATAAGATAAAATGCGGAACAAACTCTGGAGTCAAACTGTTTGATTTCAAACCCTGGCTTTGCTATTACTAGGATGACCTTGGGCCAGTGACTTTCCTTTGTGTCTGTTTCCTTATCTGTAAAATTGGAATAAAAATAGTATCTATGTAGTAGCTCTGTTTTAAGAACTAAATGAACACAAAAGACTTAAAACTGTAGTATTAGCTACTATTTATTATTATTATAATTACTACTACTACATACTAAAACTTCAAGCTATGCTCAATCTAAATAAAAGAGGAGACAGTTTAATAAAAGTTTGGGGAATAAGCAAAGGGTTTAAAATGAGATTGATTAAAAGAGAAAAATGTTTTTCAAACGCTTTCCAATACACATCACCTTCATATGTAATATTGGCAATTGCACTCATTTTTCAAAAGAAATTAAAGTTGAACTAATAAAAGAAGACTTCTAATTCATGGTTTTAACCTAAATCTTTTTTTTTTTTTAGGCATCACTGCCCTCTGGTGGTGGGAGTAGGAGGCCCAGCCTTTGCTCCTGGGGGTTGGAATTGAACCTCCATCCCAGTGGGCCACAGTCCCGCGCACAACCACTATGCTACCGGGGCTCAGCCCTTTAACTTAAATCTTAATAAAAACATCGTTCACTTATATGTGGTACTGGTTACTAATAAATTGGTGGCAGAGTACTTGAACAGAGGTGACAATCAATTCTTTACAAGGATAAGCCAAGACCATTGTGGCAGTCATCTGCTTATGTTAATTTTATAATTGAAATGTAGGGGTGGAGTCTGGCCTGTTAATCAGGAGATAGCCATTGAGTAGCTGATGAGGCCTCTATGTGGGCATGGCTTTCACCTGAGACTCCTAGGAAATCTCGCGATGTTTCCCTCGTGAAGATGAGAAGCTATCTCCCCCAGTTGTTGGGAGTTAGTGAGAGAGATGATTAACCACAAGCAACACAGAATGGCGGCGGCTGGGAGGCTGGAGTAGCCGGTGGAGAGACCACTCGGCTTTGCCCTGATGAAGACAGACCTCTGAAGCTGGAGTGGCATGCTGTTGATGGACCTGAGCCCTGTAAGCGAGGACCCATGGGGAGGCCCCTGCCAGCGCCAGAATTCTGCACCCACTGACCTGTGACTTCCTGAGTCGGAGGCAGACTTTATAAACTGATTTCGGGCATATGGGTTAATACCGGACTTATGACTTTGAACTGGACTGGGCTGGGATGCTTTCTCCATGTCCCATTCCTTTTGTATATAAACCTTTTCCTTATACCTATATGCGTGTCTCTGAAATTTTGTTCCTCTAGTCCACCCGGACTAACTCAACCATTAAAGTTACAATATTCTAATAAATAACCAAATATGTTTAAGATGGCTCGTGATCTCAATCAGCATTTCTTATTTTATTAACTAAATAGAAGACTAGATTTTAAAAACAGGGCATATTAGGTTTGAAAGACAAAATAGAAATTATCCATTACAAAATTAACGTGGTGTCAATATAAGGGGTACAGGTGGCACTGTGGTTAAGTGTGTGCCTCTGAACCAAAAGGTTCACAGTTCAAACCCACTAACTGCTGCTTCCCAGGAGAATGATGTGACCTTCTGGCTCCCTAAAGAATATAGCCATGAGCACTCCAATAGGTTTGCTATGAATCAATCAACTTGGTGACAAAGGGTCTGGGTTTCTTACCCGTGTCAATTTAATAGAATGAAAACAGAACTGTTTTCTAAAAATATATGTGATACGCTCAGAGTAACCTAGTAATCCATAGATCCAGTTCCTGACAACCAACTACTAAGAAAAATAATGCTTTATTATCATTAAGCTTTTCAAAACAAATGTCTAGAAATAAAAACAAAACAAAAAACTTCAGGTAAGATTGCAACACATTTGATTCTTAAAATGTTAAGCTTCTATTTAATACATCTAAATCTCTTTTATAAATTAATGGGCATTGTGGAGTGCTATCCTTGTTTCTCAGGTTAATAAACCATAGTTTGCTAATTACAACTGTATAATAAAATGCAAACCTTGAAATTCCTGGATGCCGGCTAACTTGGGTGCATCCAGCAGCCAGTCAGTGAGTGTCTGATTCTTAAAAGCTATGCTGCGAAACTGCTTCCCACCATTCACATTCCAGGTCCCAACACATACTCGAATTTTCTTGGGCTTTGAATACTTGTAGAAATTCTCACACATGTTCTTTAGCACTTTTGAAGATGCTGTACAAAAACAAAACATGACACAACAGAATTCTAGTAGCATTAGACCACTAATGAAAATTTATTTTCATAAATGGGATATGATGTCTTGGAAATACAATTACCACCATATGCACAAACAAGCATAAGATACATGCACAGGCACAAAATAATTATCAGCCCTGAATATAAAGCCCAGCATGATGCAATTTACTAACATAATTAAAATAAAGACTACTAATCACATTAGAAACAATAAGCAAGGCAAAATAAAAAAAACTTTACAAAATTATTGCAGCAACATAAAGCATGCAGAATCACTGGTTCTGTTTCAATGAAATGTACATTCTTTTATGATGTATAAATTTAAAAATTGTACATTTTTAGTAATACAGCAATTGACTTTCACACAACTTTCATTGGGAAGCTGGTAAAAAATATATAAATTTTATTTCTCCCAAATAAAAACAATCAAGAACATTTGCATTTAAAATTTATGTCATTGGCAAGAGGTTTTGCTCGTTGGCAAAAGCACAAATTCTGGAAGCTAATTGATTGTCTGAAAATGAAGTCTCTACTTGATGTTTCCCATCTTGCTTAGAGTAGAAGCCCAAGTTCACAGCAATTATCTACAAGGCCTTGGACAAGTTGCTTCCCATTTGCCCATCTCTGCTCACTCCTGGCCCTGCCTCCCTGCTATTTCAGAAAGATGTCAAGCATGTTCTCATCACAGGGTCTTTTCACTGGCTCTTTCCACAGCTGCAACAATCTTCCTTAGGACTTGACTTTTGCTAAGATTGCCCCTGGCCACCTAATTAAAAAAACAAAACAAACAAAGAACAACAAAAAACCTCCACTCTGCTCCTAAACTTTCACATCCCCATTTGTTTTACTTTTTTTTCTATAACATCCATCATCCATTTATAAGCTCCATGTTTTATTTATCGTGTAGCTATTTTTCTTCTCTCCCAAAAAGGAAGCTGTATGAGGGTAGAAATGCTATGTTTTGTTTACGGTAATATCCCTAGTGAGGAGAGAAGTGCCTTGCATGAAGCACTCAATAAATTCACCAGTAAATGAAGGTTCAGGATATTTTGAATATTCAATCTTCTCTCTTGTCTATTCTTTGACTATCATCCTTCCCTCTGAGAGAGGGGGTGAAACAAATCAAGATACAGCAGTCTTGTAAAAGTTAAAGGGATGAAGTCAGGTCTAATGTAGATGAAATAATTCCTTGCAATATACCAGGCAAATAACTCTTATGTGATTAATAAATGTGCACATGCAGTAATTGATATATTATACACAGATTTTTGTGTTCTTACTATATGAAACTGGTGTCTGCAACTTTAATGCTGGTTTATAAAGATATAGCTATTTCGTTCTTGATAAGTTTAAGACTATAGAAGAGCACACTACTGAAAATACTGCTCCTAGGGAGCTAAAAAAGGGTTAGGTGGACCATTTAAAACCTACAGAATTTTTTAAGTAGGGAACAATAAAAACAGAAATAATCCTGCTAAAAGACACCTGTGCTTAAACAGCCATGAGCACTTGAAGCTGAGCTCACAGTCAGTACAAGTCTTTGCAGGCATGTGCCCTGGAGCTCATGCTTCTTGGGAGAAAGAGGTTCCTGAAGACATTAGATTCAACAGAAATCAGGTTTGCTAAAATTAAAAACACAAACTAAAGGCAGTCTTCATTAATCATTTCTTTTAACTTCAGGAAGAAGTACAAGTATGCTAACAATGCTTACCTTCTTTAGCTACATGCACATTTCTCCAAGGAACTAAACATAGTGGAAATTCTAGTGGACCCTTTGTTTGTTTGTTTGTTTGTTTGTTTTGGGGGGGCACCACTGCCCTCTGGTGGTCGTGGGAACTACCCAGCCTTGCTTCTGAAGAGCTGCTGCTGGATTTGAGCCGCCAAGCCAATGGGCCGCAGTCCCGCACTCAACCACTACGCCATCGGGGCTCAGCCTCTAGTGGACCTTGAAATAATTTCTTGCACAACAGGAAGACATTTCTGTAGAATTCCTATTGTTAGTCAGCTAGAGGCTTGGATGACCCATTCCAAAATGCCTCCAGTGATCCATTCCACGGGTCATGTCCAGATGGATTTATCCCAACACCGAGCAGGATTGGGGGCTGAGGAGAGGCAATGGGGACCTGCCACGCACGCTCTATAAAATCCAGTATCGTACCCCTAGACATCATTGGCTTCTGCAAACCATGGGCAACCCGCTTCAAGATTGAATTTTTATTTTATTTTATTTTTTATTTTTGGGCATCACTGCTCTCCGGTGGTGGAAGTAGGAGGCCCAGCCCCACTGCTGGAATTGAACCTCCACTCCAGTGGGCCGCAGTCCCGCGCACAACCACTACGCCACTGGGGCTCAGCCCATGATTGAATCTTTGTTCTACTGACTTGTCTTGTCCTGCTGTCTTGCATGGGTGGCCCCCTCTGTTGTGGTGGCAGACCACTTGGAAGAAACGTGCTAGCGGGCTGAGCCCCGGTGGCGTAGTGGTTGTGCGCGGGACTGCGGCCCACTGGGATGGAGGTTCGATTCCGGCTCCCAGGAGCAAAGGCTGGGCCTCCTACTCCCACCACCAGGGCAGTGATGCCTAAAAAAAAAAAAGAAAGAAACGTGCTAGCTTTTCTCCAAGGAAGAAAAACCTGGCCTGATCAACTTTGAACATATAACATCAACTTATCTTAAATTTCTCTCAATATTAACTTTCCCTTTCTCTTTAGAACAATTCACAGTATCATCATGCTGGGAAAATCCTAATGAACCAGCAAGACATCTGTATTATACTGACATCAACCCCATTTATCAATTGAATATATGCTAATCTACATGAAAGAAGGCTGTGTTCCTATAACCTGAAATAATTTTTCAACCATGCAAGTTTTTCCCTCATTTCCAACACCATTTTAAATCAGATGTAAATAAAATTCATGGAAATTATATATAAAAGAATCTCAATGCAAAATGACAAGGTCTCTTTGGAATAAGAGAATGTCCATGAAGCTGCTTTGCTTGATAATTTCAAATTTATTCCTAGAGGCAGAAAGGCAGTACGGGAGACTTAATTCCCCTCCCCATCCCACCACCATAAAGTGCTGCACCCCTGTAGTGTTGCTGCCAGAACCCCTTTTGCACTCTTGGGAGTAGCCCATTTTATTAAAAGCAGATCCATTTCCTGAAGCCCTTTCAAAAGTTTTAGCAGAGTCAAAACTATTTCTATAACAATGTATGTGCTAATCTAGGGTAAATTGTTTAATCTATCCATTTACACACTGGAAAACAGGCATGCCCATCCCAGGGGATTATTTTGAGCCTCACAAACATGTAGTCTCAGATCCACAGTTTCTCCTACAAGCACATTACCATATCCAGTATCCTGTCACCCTCCTTAGCATGATGGGGCACAGTTTTTCCCTCCCAGCACCTTATTCTCTCCTGGACTACACTTTCTCAATCAATGTCCCCCCAAAATGCGGAGCTTCCTTCCATTACTAAATCTGGCCATTTACTCAGCTGATAAGTTTTTGCATTCACTCTCTGTCTCCTTTGCATTCCCTTAGATCTCAGTCAAGCCCTACAGTTCTTGGCTACCCAGAATGGTGCATGGAAAGGTGCCTAAACCCATTTGGCCTATGCAACTCCAATCTGACTGCTTTCAGATAACAAGTTCTACACATCACCAAAACACTATTTATTGTGCTCATCACAAACATTTCAAGAATATTTAATAATCAAACATCTCAAGTTAAATTCCACATGCCATTTGTTTTACTAAAAACCAATTTCTCATTTCTCTGTAGTTTTAAAGAAAATTGTTTCCTCTCATTTTAAAATGATTTGATGATTTGGAACTCAAATCCCTTTCTAAACCAGTCCCTGGTCTTCACTGTCAAAATCATCCTACCTTTTCTATACTCTCCAATCTCTCTCACCTTTAATTAAGTTTTTTCTTGCATTTCAGCTTCCAAGATTTGCTATTTCTGATTTTAAAAGGAATATATAGAAAAGTTGGACTTTATTGTTTTTAATTGCTAGCTAATTTTCTTTTATTTCTGAAGCAAACTGAATCCAGTTCTTCTCCCCATTCTCATCTTAGCCAGTTCCAGGAATTTTCGTTTGCATTTGAAAAACCCTGTGAATGATACAGGGAAAATCAATACTAGAAATATAACAGGACTAACAAGGTCACTAAGATAAGGTAACCAGGTGGTCACCCCAATTTGAATAAATAAGGGTGCATAAGGATTCCTGGGATGGTGATCTAATGATCCCTGGAAAAATGTTTTTTTTGTTTTTTGTTTTTTTTTGGGGGGGGGGGGCATTACTTCCCTCAGGTGGTGGGAATAGGAGGCCCAGCCCCACTGCTGGAATCGAACCTCCATCTCAGTGGGCCGCAGTCCTGCGCACAACCACTACGCCACCGGGGCTCAGCCCGAAAAACGTATAATTTCATCAGGATCATTGCAGCTCCTACTTTCTTATTAAGTGCATTGCATGACATTAAAAACATCTGCTAATCTTCTCCTATAAATACTGTAACAAACCAGCTTCTTGTATATTACTTTGTGGGGTAAGGACTGAACTTTGAAAGTCCTCAGAAGAGAAACATGGCTGTTTAACTTCTGCAAGTGCTTACAGGAATAAACTTAGAATTTCTCCAATCAACCTAGTCTGTTTTGGCTACACAGTGATGGCTCTCCTGGACCACCTACAGTCTGACAGCATGAAGAACCATTTGAAGGGTTCATTCCCATGATACAATTAAGGATACTGGAGCCCAGAGAGGTTAAATGCTTTGTTCATAACTGCATAGCTAAATAGTGCCAAGTCAAGATGAAATATTTTTTACTTTCTTCTTATTCTGAAATAATTTTGAATGGCCAATTGACCTGAGCCTGGAAGAAAGAGAAATGGTTAAGTGCTGGATTATCTGACAGAGATGATCAGCACTTTTCAAACTTTTCAGCTTCAAGACCCTTTCATATTCTTAAATCTTACCAAGGACTGAACAAAGCTCCTGCCTATATAAATGATATCCAGTGTGCATGGTAAGTTTCATAGCTAACTCTGCAGGGGAAGGAAAAATGAGTCCTAGTTTAAAGCATTTAAACTATCTCTGTGGTACAGATGCTACCACTGAAGTCAAGTCAAGCTATCAATGATCCTCCAAAGTGCTCAAGGTGGCAAAACGTGCACACGGTCAACTCTCAAGGTCCCATCAACTCCACACACTGGAGGTTTCAAAAGCATTTAAAAACAGTAATTAATTTAACAAAGATAAATTCTTTACTATATATTAAAATACATTTATTAAAAATCACAACAAATTATAGTTCTCAAAATAGTGATTTGGGGGGGGGGGGAATCACTGCCCTCTGGTGGTCGTGGGAGCTACCCAGCCTTGCTCCCAGAGAGCCGCTGTTGGATTTGAACCGCCAAGCCCGGGGGCCACAGTCCCGCCCTCAACCACTATGCCACTGGGGCTCAGCCCAAAATAGTGATTTTCTTTTGTGGGCATCACTGCCCTCTGGTAGGAGTGGAAGGCCCAGCCTTGCTCCTGGAGAGCTTCTGCTGGATTTGAACTGCCAAGCCAGTGGGCCGCAGTCCTGTGCACAACCACTACGCCACTGAGGCTCTCAGCCCAGTGATTTTTTTTTTTACACAAAATTCTTCACTTGTCTGGGTTAATAGGAGAAACTAAATTCGCCATCTGCTTCTGTTGTGTCATGCAGCCCCTGGAAAACTCCACTGTACACTTGGGGGGCAAGGTTTAAGTGCAGAGGCATAGAGTATCTTTAGGGTCTTTATGAAAATAGTTTTGATCTGGAGACTCCTTCGAGGAATGGATTCGATAACAAGCATCTCCCTACTATCTTCAGGGGCAGACAGATTTTTCTAAAGTTCCTGTTGCTTGATTTGAGCACTTGTACAGAGGTGTCAGGTGTTAATGAAAGCTGAATGCATACAGATAAAAGAATCACCATTACAATAAAAGTCACTGTCATTTTCACTACTACAAAAGTCTGTTTCAGTAACCGTATCTCAAAACACAGGCAGACAAATAGAAAGTAGTGTGAACAAAAACATATTGCCATATTGTATGAACTAACAGAAATAGATCATTTTTAAATGGATTTTTTAAAAATTATGCCTAGTTTCTTTTTCTTTTCTTTTCTTTTCTTTTTTTGATGCCTAGTTTCTTAACTGATTGGTATAAAAAGTCTATGCTCAAACAAAACATGTCTATCCCTAAAGAGCAAGTCATTCAACAATATGGGTTTCAGTACATAACCCAAATATTCAAATATACCATAATGAGGGTGACACTTTTTTCCTTCACCCTCCTAAGGCACAAAAACCCCACCCCAAGAGTTTCTCAAAACATTCAAAATAATAACTAATAAGCAAAACTGATCTTAAATGATAGTGAAATCGAGTGGGAAGAAAACATGCCTTTTAAAGTTCTAGTTCGTTACTTTTGCCACAGATTTGCATTTGAAGACAAGACTACATCTTGTCTAGAGAAAGAGGCATGAGATTCCTATGAATAAGCTAATATGAAAACAATGACGTTTAAGTCTTACAGCTTTAATTCTTCTAAGTCTGTTAGCAATCTTGTTGTTTTTTAAATTCAAAGACTTCAAATCACATTTTAGTACAGGTCTGTATTTTCAGAGAAGTATTTAATTCACACTGTGAGAAAAGGAGACAGTGTCTGTCTAGTATTCTGAAATTAATCCAAAATAGTCACATTTGGGTTTTGTAAATTAAACTATTAAGAGTAAAGATAATATCATTTGTTCAATAAAACAAATACAAAATTAAAATGAAATGAGCTATTTTTAAATAAAATGAAGCATGCGCTACAGAAAAACAGAAAGCATTGCATATATCCTTCTAAATCAAAGTGCTAGAATTTCAAACTTCAATATTTTCTCAGATTGAAACAAGGTATCAATTTCTCCTGTAGAACCTGAGTGTAAAATAATAAAGTTCCCATTTATATAAGTTGTATTTGTTCCCAATACAAACTTTAAAAGAACAAACAAAAAGTGCTTTTATTTGTAGATTGATTTTCTATACTGTACCTGACTGTAATGTCTGTTCAGAAACTATGGATGCATCAAGAAGAAGAGAAAGATTCATTAGTAAAACAATAAGTTATAATCTAGTGTGTTATGACAAAACATTCTAAGATAGCCTTATTTATTTCTTTTAAGTCAATTTGATTACTTTATTCTGACAGCTATAAAAATAAATTAAAACAAATGAGTGAAAAATTCTAAAATGACTCAGATTTATCTACTGATTTTGATGGATAGGACCCCCAGTTTCACAAGTAATGTGACTTGTAGGTTAGTTTTTCAGGCTGCGAGAGTGTGTACATATGTGTATGCACACATGCATGTGCACTACAACTCACACACATACGCAGCACATATACATGTAGGGCTCAGTGCAAGATTATATGGATATGGAAAACAAGATGCTGGAGGTTATGATAGTGCTTTAACACAAAGCTCTCAGGATTTTTCTTTGGGACTCATAAGCTGGTAAGAACAATCACTTTATGTGAGTCCCCCAAATATCACTGCACTATGCAAAACTGCAAAGTTCCAAGCCACAGGGCTTGTGGGGAAAATGAAGTCGGGATATAATAATCAAAAAACTTTATTGCCACACCATAACAGATAGAAACCTAATGTGAAAAACCCAGGAGCACAGCTGTATACTTATTAAATGGTTGCATGGCTCTAATTAACATGGCACTCCAGCGTGCTCGTGGCACTGGGCTTTGGAAGGACTGCAACTGCTGAACAACGTAAGGGATTCCTGAAGTTGGATGTAAAGTTGTGACTAAACATAACACATAGCATGAGCAACTGTAGCTGCTCTATGCCTGTGGGTTTTGTGTATTTTTACCCAACTTGAGCTCTCTTGGGTCCCGTTTTCTGTGTGTACCAAGTTTGGCCAGCAAACTTTGCCAGCAAAAACATACATAAACTAACAGAAAATTTGCATTATAGTCAAATTGTTCCCTAATCTATTAATCATGGAACAAAATTCTCACTTTAAGAACAAATGTTACAGTGGAACTGATTGTACTTATTTTTTTTTAAAGCCTATTTCACATATTGTAAAACATTAAGGATCTATCATTATCAAGTCTGGAGATTTCTCAGGTCCCTCGCTTCTCCTTTACATTCCTCTTTCAATTGCTCACTTTAAACTACACCCAGGGGTGCGATAGGTAAGAGCCGAAAGTGGGAAGCTCTGCAGTCACCCACAGCCACTCGGCAGGAATAAGATGTGGCAGTGGGCTTCCCTACAGATCAGTCTTGAAACCCCAAACGGGCAGTAGAGTTTACGCTATCCGGTAGAATTGCGATGAGTCAGAATTGACTCGATGCAGTGGGCCTAATGCCCCCACATCTAGGCAGACACCAGTGATCAGAAACATGTTAATCCAGTCTCTACTGTTGGGAGCCAGTCAGAAAGCCTGAAGTTAAAAGCAAGAGCTGAGATTCCCCCCACACCCCCCTATCCCCACATATGCCTGACCAGCTGACTGTAACTGCCTGCCTTCAGAGCACCACGCGGAATTCTGAAAGAATCGATGACAACCATTTGACCAAGCAAATATGCGACAGCCATTCATTGATAGAGATAATTTTCTCTCACTAAACTGGAGATTTTTTTTTTTTTTGGCATCGTTGCTCTCCGGCAGTGGGAGGAGGAGGACCAGCCCCACTGCTGGAATTGAACCTCTGTCCCAGTGGGCCGCAGTCCCGTGCACAACCACTACGCCACCGGGGCTCAGCCCTAAACTGGAGAGTTTAAAGCTTGGTTTTTGAACCTTCTGAATAAAAGAAATAAAAATGTCCAAAAGCTGAAAGGTTAAATAAAAATTAATCAAATTCTACATGGTGTTTTTCTATGACAATATTTACATATGCCCACTGACATTAATTAAAAAATAAGACATAGTGAAGAATAAAGGCCTATTCTGAAAGCTGCATTTATTTAAAATAATAAAAATTGACAATAGCAATTAGTGTCCATTAATAAGCAATGTTTTAACTAATTAATAAATTAATGCTTTTTCAAACAGTCACAATTAAAGGTAAACCAAGTTAGGGTAACTTTTGGATGGTGATAAAAAATAACATAGCTAATTTAAAAAATAAAAGCATTCATTATCTAATTAGGTTACTAAGTACTTTTGAAACCAGTTGCTGAACATTTTATGAATTTTTGCCTTGTGTAAAGTTGGTGTTACTTAAACCATTTATCCCTACCAAACGTATTCTATAAAAGAAAATCTTCCTGAGCTTCAGCTTGTGGCTTAATAATCACCACTACTGGTTGAAACAATTTGAAAGGGCCAAACTTCCTTTGGAGAAACCAATTTTTCAAAATACTACCTATACAGAAATTTCTTTTCAAAACTATTTTAATCAACTCTTCAGAATAAAAAAATTATTTATGTAACAAGCTTACATTTACTTTTTCAATTTACAAAAGGGTAAGTAACACAAAAATACGTAGAACATCAAGTACACATACCACGCAAACTTCCAGTGGTCAAGAGTGCTCGAGCTTTGTCGGCTAAGTCACTATTTAGAGTGTTTCCCAGCAGCAAAACATCAATGGCCTCTTGCTTGGAGCTGTCAAAGAAGTTGTTCTGGATCGTTCTGGTAACAGAGCGAGCACCATCTTTTAACTTCCCAGCCTGTGGGGAATGAGGGACAAGGGTTTTCAGACTCAATACTTTTGAATTTCCTCACCAGATATTTTGAAACTTTCGTTTTAGAAAATTTTATTGCACTAAAAAAGACTTTATAAAAACACGAGGACAGAAAATATCAGCTCAGGGCCACAACTGCATTCAGTATAGATATCTACAGCAGTAACTATTTAAATTACTTATAATGAAGAGAATAAACTGACGAGGGTTTATTTAAAAACAAAAAAATTAACTACATCTAACATGTAGACGTAAGGATGGGGTGGGACAGGAGAGGCAAGGTAAATAAAGGAGGGCACAGGAACTTTTGTGCTTTCAGAAAAAAAACTTCAGATTACTTTTGAAATAGAAAACTATAACTTTAATTGATATCAAATAATGTATTAGCTAAAACCAAAACTGACCATAAGAACAAAGGTCTCAATAAGAAGAAATGTAGATCCTAAAAATTATATACATACTAGTTTATAATTTCAGACTTTAGTACCCATGTAAATATAAAACAAAAAGTAGTAAACTTTTGCCAATCGTGAGAGTTAAGAATTGACAGACTATAATTTCAATGAAAAAATATTTAACTTGGTCACATTAATTACCCTAAGATATTTATTTTGATCTTATAGATTTGATCAGATTACCACAAATGTTATTTTGATCTTAAATATTTTTTAAATTGCCTTTAAAAAATTACTCTGCAATGGAAAGTAAAAACATTACTTTGTAATGTTTTACTCCTTGAGGAAATAAAAGTTATTAAAGGCTTCTTTTTAAAATGAAAAGCTCTAAAAAAACCACGAAAAGCTCTGTAGTACAGTGATTAAAGCATTTGGCTGCTTACTGAAAGGTATCAACTGTTGAACCCACCTGAGCTCCCTGGGAGAGAGATATGGCAGTCTGCTTCCATACAGATTTACAACCTTGGAAATTCTACAGGGCAGTTCTACTATTCTCTCTGATAGGGGAACTATGAGGCAAAATCGATTTGATGTCATGGGTCTGTCTTTTAGAATAGAGTCAGATTTTTAAAAAATGTTATCAAAAGAAGACTGTATCTAATCAACTACTGAGGTTTGGCAATAAAATGATATTTCCTTCCATTTGATGACACACACAAAAGACTATTAGAAAAGAACTCACCATTCACATTATCAGGCAATTAAGCAAAAGGAACCCAGAGAAAGGAAAAGAAAGAGCAGTTCAGAAGTTAGATGTAGTTCAATTCAGACTGGCATACCTAATGTATAAATATTTTATATCTATGTAGTACATTAAAGACAGTAAATCATTGAATATAGGTAACCTCTGTACATACACTGTCTTAAGTCAATAGAGAAACAAAAAAAGATGGCAGAATACTTTAAAGCAGTAATTATAAAGAATGGGCAAGAGAATAGCAAGAATCACGCTTTCTATTTAAAAGGAAAACATAAACTTTCAAAAACAAGGACTATATCAGTAGTAAATATTGCTAAGTGACGATTTAAATGATCCTGATGAATTAAACAAAGGTAGCTTTGCAAACAAGGCCTGTATCTCTGAGAATTGATGTGAGGCACACAGACATTTTAGGAGACACAGGAAAGGTAAAGAGGATGATTTGCAAATTCGGCTAATTTTCAGCTATGCACTTTAAGAATGGACTGTAACAGAATTTAACTTGTAATATTGAAGACGACGTATGTTAACTCTAAAAATGATAAATGTTCTTATTTCTATTCCTGAGTACTCTTGAGGTGTTTGTATGACTTTATGATGTCAATAAATTAAGATCAGAGTTCTCTAAAACTTAACGTCTAAGTAGATAAAATAATGGAAAATAGCTCCAACATGTTTCCAGAGTCTCAAGAGAGTGCAAATATAAGTGGAGAAATTAGTTTGTAGATAATAGGAATTAAAAGTAATGATGAAGCAGAATTTTAATTTAAGTCCATTCATCATACTTAGCATACTTTTATGGCTCTTTTTCAAGGCAGAAAAATTTAAAAAATAAAAATTTAATATTAAGCATCAATAGTGCTGCATTCACAATAAGTGTTTCAGAAATTGTCAATTCATTTATTCATCCATCAGCATTTGTCACAGTAGCCCCTTTATAAGTGTTAGGCCATATGAGAATCCTTTTTGAGGACAACTATGATTTTTTTTTCTTTGCTTAAATATTTATAGACAAAATAAGTAAAATAAAAAGTAAAACATATGCAAGGGGAATGCATTTTACGAAAAGTATGCCACACATAAACCTAGTTACTGATTACTAAATGATGAAATATGTCAGAGATACATATCCCCTAGACTTAGGGAAATTATATTCTTTTTTGGGGGGGGGGGTTTTGGGGCATCACTGCCCTCTGGTGGTGGGAGGAGGAGGCCCAGCCTTGCTGCTGGATTTGAACCTCCAACCCAGTGGGCCGCAGTCTCGCGCACAACCACCACACCACTGGGGCTCAGCCCCGAAACAACTATATTCTATTATACCATCTGGATCCATTAGGAGGATAAAGGGATGGTAAAATAAAATTCTAAAAAAGGTCTTTAAATTTGTTTTTTTTTTCCCCCTAAAGAAAAGAACATATTTAAAAGTTTTATTAATGAAACAATGAATCCTTTGTGGTGTTGTGTCAGATGTAGATGTACCTTGGCCTTCCCTTCAAGGGCTCCAGTTCCTGCGTATATCTTACTGATGGAATCACCATTCACAGACCACATTGAACGGAAGACTTCTTGAAAGCGGGTCACCAGCTGAGGCTTTTCAGCTAAGCCAAGTGCTTCTAACTGTTTAGCTAGCATCTGAAACAGTAAAGCAGAAACTTTTGTAAATATATTAATACAGTACTTGTGAGACAACTCTTAGGAACTATTAAATCAAATACACAGTTTCTACTTATAAGTTATGTGGGACTGGATCCTAAGAATATAACAACTAGGGTTAGGGTTAAAAAAAAAGTAAAAAGAAAAAAAGATTCATTAAAAAAAAAAGAATGTAACAACAACAACAACAGAAAAGATGGCAACCGTTTAATAGGCTAGCCTTATTTTCCACCATTTCAAGTTTTAAAATATCACATTAATTAAACTTTTATATAATTTAATATCCCCTCAAAAGAAATTTAATATCCCCTCATGTTAATAAGAACTTGTAGTTAAAATGATAAAATCAATACTATAAAATATTCATATAAATAACCATTAATCTACAAATAAAACTAGTTTACTTTGACTATTTAAAAAGGAATAATTACTCAAAAGCATGAACAGCAGAAAAAATACTTACCTAGTTTATATAATTACATAAGGGAATATGTAAGTTTAGCTTTTTCCCCTATGTAACTGTTTTCTAAGTGTATTTAAGTGTTTTTTTTGGGGGGGGGGTTTTTTTTTTTTTGGTTTTTTTGTGGGCATCACTGCCTCTGGTGGTCGTGGGCGCTACCCAGTGCCGCTCCTGAGAGCCGCCGCTGGATTTGAACCGCCAAGGCCATGGACCGCAGTCCCGCACTCAACCACTTACGCCACCAGGGCTCAGCCCGCCACCAGGTTTTTGTTTTTTTTTTGGGGGGGGCATCACTGCTCTCCGGTGGTGGGCGTAGGAGGCCCAGCCCCACTGCTGGAATTGAACCTCCATCCCAGTGGGCCGCAGTCCCGCGCACAACCACTACGCCACCGGAGCTCAGCCCAAGTATTTAAGTTTTAAATTTGGTTCTATAAACTTGGATATTTAAAGAAAAAAACTTAGATATTAAAGGTCAAAAATCATGGGAAGAGAACTGTTCTTGAAATGCTACAAAAGTACCGTATATATTTTGGTATAAGTCGACTCGAATATCTAATGAGGAACCTAATTTTGCCACAAAAGCTACATAAAAATGTGCTGAAAAACTCGGTTTATACTCAAGTATATACAGTAACTTGAGTTACATCTCTGAATAATGCCTGGGCAGTTCTTAGATGTAAGGCCTATACTAATAATGTGTACAAGGAAGGACTCAAGGAAGCATAGTCTCCATGGAATTCAACAAGCTTTGGACCACTAACATCCAGTCATCACATATACCAAGAAAAATAATTTGTAATTTTTCTGAAATATAATTATTTAATTAAGAAAGTCAAGAAAAGGTAATTATTCTGAATGCTAGTATCCCCTTGAAAACTAATAGTGTCAAAACAAATTAGTGTACAAATCTCGTCTAATTTATATCCTTTATTTAGAATTTAGCCATATTTCATGCCTTGCATTTTTACTTAATTACTTCATATTAAAGTTTTCTTTTAACTTATCTACAAATTCCACGATTAACCACAATTATAAGGGGGGGGGAGAAGCAACACCCATAAAATCAGTTCAAACTCACAGTGACCCTACATGGTAAACAATGGTCCTGCAGTCAGCAATGTGATTGTCACAGAAGCAGACCGCCATGACTTTCACCCCGAGCAGCTGGCATGGGCCAACCACTGACCGATTGGCTAGGAGCCAGTGTCATCATATTGAAAACCATAAACGATATTCATTTTATGGCCTAGAAATTGACACCAACACTAACTTCTCCACTAGAATGGAGAGTACAAAATAAGTCTTCACAACAATATTTATCATTTTCTCTCTCTGGAAAAAAAATGTCAATGTATAGAACAAAACTGATCTTATTTCACTATTATCTTGGTTTTACTACCTTGGCAGTAAATTTTGTAAGCAGTCAACCAATCGCTCCATATGAGGTGCTCTCATGTCTAAATATCAATATTGGAAAGACAGCTACATTTGATTCTGAAAACTAACCCCTAGTATACTTTTTTTTTGGCATCACTGCTCTCTGGTGGTGGGAGTAGAAGGCCCAGCCCTACTGCTGGAATTGAACCTCCATCCCAGTGGGCCGCAGTCCCGCGCACAACCACTACGCCATCGGGGCTCAGCCTAGTATACTTTCTAAAAATCATTTTACTGAGGGCTCATACAACTCTTATCATAATCAATACATACCTCTATTGTATGCAAACCACATTTGTACATTTGCTGCCATCATCATTCTCAAAATATCCTCCTCCTACTTAGGCCCTTGGCGTCAACTTCTCATATTTCCCTTCCCTCCCCACACCCCTCATGAACCCTTGATAATTTACAAATTATCATTATTTTGTCACACTGTACACTACCCAGTGTGTCCCTTCACCTACTTACTTCCCTGTTTGTACCCCAGGGAGGAGGTTACATGTAGATTCCTACAATTGGTTCCCCTTTCAACTCTGCCTTCCCTGCACCATCCCAGTATCACCATTCACACCACTGGTCCTGAAGGGATTTTCTGTCTTGAATTCTCCATGTTTCTGGCTCCTCTCTGTACCAGTGTACATCCCCTGGTCTAGCCGGATTTGTAAGGTAGACTTGGGATCATGATAGTGGGGGGGAAGAAGATATAAGAACTAGAGGAAAGTTGCATATTTCATTGTTGCTACCCTGTACCTTGACCTGGTTTGTCTCCTCCCCACCACTCTTCGGTAAGGGATTGTCACTTAACGCTTGGTGTCTCCAATCTGTACTCCCCCTCATTTATAATGATATAATTTTTAGTTCTTTGATATGATACCTGAACCCTTAGACATCTTGTGGTCACACATGCTGGTGTGTGGGCTTTGTTGCTTCTGAGCTAGATGGCTGCTTGTTTACTTTCAAGCCTTTAAAACCCCAGACACTCTATCTTTTGATAGCCGGGCACCATCAGCTTTCTTCACCACATTTGCTTATGTACACATTTTCGTCAGTGATCATATCAGGAATGTGGGCACACAATATTATGATTTTTGGTTTTTTGATGTCTGATAACTGATCCCTTTGGCACCTTGTATTCATACAGCCTTGTTCTCTACTATACTTTTAATGAGGATTTTCAAGTTTTCAGTAAGTACTCTCTTAGAATCCATGTAACTACACTCAACCACTTAAAAATACAACTGGTAACAAACCCAAGTCTTCTAATACATTTCAAAAAGTAAAAACAGTAAAATTTAATTACATGAAAACTGCATTTCTTTAGCAGACATCTTTATGCACTATAATTTAATTTTTGCAACACAGAGACCATCAGCTCCAGGGTATATAATTAAATGATATCCTAGCCAACTTTAAGATCATTACTGGGAGAAAATTAAAACCAAAAACTCAAACCAATTTCCTTCCAGGAAATTCTAACTTATACAGGAAATAAGAACATGCCATTTCATATTTCTGGATTTTTAGATTTTTGTTTTTAAGGTGCTTGAGGACTATGTTAAGTTCCATTGGACCTAAATCAGTGATTCTCAACCTTCCTAATGCTGCGACCCTTTAATATAGCTCCTCATGTTGTTGTGATCCCCAACCATAAAATTATTTTTGTTGCTACTTCATTACATAATTTTGCTATTGTTATGAATCGTAACATAATATCTGATAAGCATGATGCACTTTCATTGTTACAAATTGAACATAATTAATGCATACTGATTCATCAGAAAAACAACATTATATATTGTGAAATTTTTATTTCTAATTACAAATAAATGAAATTTTGTCTGGTTTAGCATAGTTAACAGTCTTCACACCAGGTACTCGTAGGTGGGCATATCTGCATGTGGGCTGACCCAGCTGGAGACTGATAGAGAGGTGTGGTGTCTTGCTTTCTAAGACCATCAGAAATATGTTTTCTGATGGTCTTAGGCAATCCCTGTGAAAGGGTCATTAGACCCCCAAAGGAGTTTCAACCCACAGCTTGAGAACCACTGATCTAAATGAAGTTGTATCACAGCCTATGACACTGAAGAAAAGACATAGCAAGTCAGTACTGCCATGTAGTTTGTCAAGTAAAGTCCGGACTCTGTCCATCTTGGACTGCATGTGATAGAGAAGTAGAGTTCAGACTATGCTTCAGAATGGAGAAAGAGTAAAGAAAAATTTTCTTCAACAAAGACCTCTTAGAGAAGTTATTCTCACTCACTTTTTTATAGCTACGGATTTGAAAATGCCACACAAACTGGATTGGGTTACAGACTTTGTCAAAACGCAGGATTGTACACATGAAAACAGACCGAGAATGAGTCGATAATATTCCTTTTCTGAAATAAACTCCATGCCAAAGCACATTAGAATAACATAAGTAGTAATATTTAAAAGAGGAAGTTTAAGGACTAAATAGAAGAACCACATATATAGTCACCTAAAGAACGGAGCAGTTAGAAAATTAAAAAAAAAAAAGAATGGAGCAGAACAGGTAAGGGAAATATTTAAATCTAAAGGTATAGAAGGCATATACTACTACACATAAAGTCTTTAATAAAGAATAACTTCATGCTATTTTGAAAAAAATAATTTGTAAGAACCTTAAGGGATATTTTACAAAAGTAGTAAGAGCCAAGTCAATGAAGTGCACATTAAAATTGCTATACATATTTTCATCATGGTTTTGAAAAAATACTTTAAGAGGCAATATGCCACAATCGTGACTTTATTTACCTCTAAGCCGAGGAACGCCTGCACACTATTTGTCCTATCAAGGCAATCCAAGCAATTTGTCCGCACTGTGCCACTCTGGCACCTGTAATAAATTCAATGAATTAAACAGCTGACTTGGAGTCAAAATAATCAAACCAAAAAAAAAAAACACCCTGAGAAAAAGTAAAGGTGATTAAACTGTAGCACCCACTATCCCTTTTTTAAATTTCAATATTTCAAACACACAAAAAGCTTTTAAGTATTTACAGTGAACCTTGGTATAGCCACTCTCTGAATCCTACAATTTTAACATTTTTCCATCTGTATACCCATACCCCTATATTTTTAAAGACACTAATAAAAGCTAAATAAACATTCAGGCTTACATTTCTACAATCTTCAGCACATGGAAAAATATTTAGGGCTGAGCCTTGGTGGCGTAGTGGTTGTATGCGGGACTGATGCCCACTGGGTTGGAGGTTCAAATCCAGCAGCAATGCTGGGCCTCCTGCTCCCACCACCAGAGGGCAGTGATGCCCCAAAATCAAAACAAAAAATGAAAACATATTTACGGGATTGATAAATTTAAAAGTCTAAGATTTAGCATCTCTAATGAAAAAATGTGAATTCTATTCTCTAAAATTTACCTGATTCTATAGATTAAGTTTAAATCTTTCAACATTTTTCTTCTTCACTTCATATGTTAAAACTGATTAATTTTCATATTAATCTTAAGTAGACATTATAGCAACATCTTTTTTGTAAATACAAAATGTCTAATTATAGCAAAATCTTTACTGAGGTCAAGAAATATTAAAACAGTTTTCAGGAAGAAGTAGCATAGACTCAGACACCAGAAGACTGAAATGAAAGAATCATAGTTAGAAATAATAAATAAATAAATAAATAAATAAATAAATAATCATAGTTGTGAGACTTCCTGATTGTGACTTGGGGCAGACCATGAGCATCTGCCTCAATTTCCTCAGTTGTAAATGGGTGACAATAATAGAACCTGACCTACAGCTGGTGTTATTAATACACAGAAAGCACCATTTTTACTGTCTGTCACATACAAAGTGATTAAAAGCATAGGCTGCTATTATTCTTTGAAGTCAAAGAAAAAATTTAAAGTAAAATAAAAGAAAATATCTTATTATAAATCTTTTTTTAAAAAGAAATTTAAGGCACCAATGCTGTTACTCCAAAATTACAGTAAAACTTCAATGTAAAGAACAGAGAAACAAGCAAACCTTTGAACTGCATTTCCATCGAAATAAAAATATCCATAATCTACAAACTTTTGGACTTGAGGTTTAAGAATACTATGCAATTTTTCTGCCTTTCCTCCTTTAACCATTTGATGATAGTCAAAATTCACCATTTGGATATCTGTAGCATGTTCAGAAGCTTTTAAGTGACTCTGAAAATGAAAGGCAAATACTCATCTAAATATTAACAAAATATAACTTAACAAGACATGCAAAAAATGGAACCTTATCTTGAAAATTTAAAAAAAAACCCACCTCAACATGTTTTTTGAGATCTTACTAATCCTATCACAAAGTTTTCAACAATATTAGGAGTAAAATGAAAAATTACTTGCTGAAACTTAATAGCATTTCTCCCCTAAATCTCATTTACTATCCATGAAAGATTTAGTGACATAATTAATAATAGAGAACTCAAATAATCTCACCAGGTTTAGATATAAAATTTTCAGTTACCAGCACTAGGTTTTTTACAATATAAAGTCACAGTTTGAATCATATTTTGATACCTTCAATCAACATTCTACAGATTTTTCACTGTTTTTAATAAAAAGTCTCCAAAGTATATTGCTTGCTAATAATATTTACTTCACATATTTATAACGAAACAGCAAAACCACAACATCACTTCTAAATTCTAGTGTATTAGATTGAGTTTTGGAAAACAGTTTTCAAACAATTTTGTTTCACCTTACAGTTTTATCTAAATTATAAAAATTCATTCTGAATTCAATAAGCTTTTATGAAGAAGGTTTTTTTGAAAATTAGACATTTCTCTGGGTTTTCTAAATTATTTCATCACTCCTTGGGTATTATTTGTACAGGAGAAAGCATGGTCTTAATTGTACACAAATGGGTCGTTCATGTCACCATTTCGTATGTTTAAAACAACAATTATGGCTTTTAGGAAGCAAGCAGAGCAATACACAACGGATGAAGCAATATGGTATTTTGTTTATAGTGACAAATAAAGACTTTGAGTGGGAAAAGTATATTGCTTTTCCACACACAAACAATAGATTGGAAAATAGTTCCAAGTACTTTGAAAGTCTTTCATAATACCAGTTTCAGAACTAGATTACTGTATATACTCAAGTATAAGTTGAGTTTTTCAGCACATTTCTTTTTTTTGGCATCACTGCCCTCTGGTGGGAGTGGGAGGCCCAACCTTGCTGCTACTGGATTTGAACCACCAAGCCTGTGGGCCACAGTCCTGCACTCAACCACTACGCCACCAGGGCTCAGCCTTCAGCACATTTCTAATGCAGTTTTTGTGGCAAAATTAGGTGCCTCCGTGGATATTGGGGTCAGTTTATACTTGAGTATATATGGCAAATTATTTTCTAATAGTCCCAAAGAAATAAAGTTTCAACAAGTATCATATTTTTTAGACCCCAGATGCACTCTCCCCACCCCCTGCAAAAAAACAAAAAGTGGTCCAAAGGAGTGGTAACCCAGAACATTTTAGTATACTGGTACTATTTGGTTCAGAATAATTTTTTCTTGTTTTCCTCAGTTGCAAACTGGTGACAGTAAAAACTGGGTGTGTCTTATGGTCAGATGCGTCTTATGGTCCAAAAATACAGTTTCTAGCCTTTTTCTTATCAGTAATTCACTTCTGAGTGAACTTGATTAGTGTACTGTTTTAATTTTTAAGTATTATTCTAGTGTCTAAAGGCCCGAACAGAAGAAAAGATGATGATACTTACCTGGAAAGCCTTACTTAGCATATGTTCACCTTCCTTAGACCCAAGCAAATTTACTATTATTTGTTTACCATATAAATTCTTGAGTGTTCTAAAATGCCTATTACAGAAATAAAGATAATAAATACACGTCAAATGATACGCTTAAGCTATTAGCTTTTTTCCACCATAAACAAGAATAAAGTTATTCAACAGAATCTACACAGCTATATTTTAAACTTATACAACTATCAAAATTGAGTAAAAATTCTATACAGTCTTGAAATTCTGAATTTAAAGAAACTATCTACTAATAATGCTTCCTCTAATATGTTGAGATTGAGGCTGGTTTCTTTTCAAGGCAGCAGAAGGATGCCAATCAAGTCCCAGCTACCCTGAGTCAAGACATCCCCTCCCCAGTATGTGAGGCAGACACTGGGCTAGCAGAGAGGACACAGCTACCTAGGCTGTCTGAGAAGGTAAAAGGGCAGTGGCAGAGGGCTGCACCTAATATGTGAGAACATCACAGATACATATGCAGAAGACTAACAAAGGTATAAAAAAATGAAATCCAGAATATGGTCCTTTCCTTCCCAACTTCCAATCATTCTAGAAGCTATAAAGCTTTGTGATCCATGAAAAATGTAAGCAAGCCACCTATGTAATTTTAAAATTTCTAGAAGATAAATTTTTAAAAATCTTAAACAGGAAATATTCAATATACTTTATTTAAGCTAAGTAGACTTCTAAAGTATTGTTTCAACATGAAATCAATACAAAAATTGTATTAATAAAATATTTTACTTTTTGTGTGTGAGGGGGTGGTACTAAGTATGCAAAATTGGTGTGTACGTCACGCGTGTGTTAAGTGCCATGGAGTTGGTTCCTGACCCAGAGTGAGCTTAAGTACAACAGAATGAAATTCTGTCAGGTCGTGAGCCCGCCTCATGACTGTTACCATGTTTGAGACCCTCGCTGCTGCCACTATGTCCATCTGTCTTGTCCAGGGTTAATTATTCAGAAGAAACTTTATTTATCGCCAAAAATGTTAAGTCAGTAAACATAATTATAACCAGTCTCATTACTTCACAGTATAAAAATTTCCAGCACTATATAATCAGTTTTACCTGTCAAAAGCAGGTGCATTGGCTTCAAATCCCCTTGACATACGGACACGATGGGATCCCACCTGGGACAAGAATAGTATACTTAATCATATGAAAAACAAATGCAAACAAAAGGTAGATTGTATTTTTCTTTACAATATGTAACAATTCATTTGCTGAATACACGGTAAATCAAGTAACTAATTTTCATTAATGGCATTCTTGTAAACAGTTAAGGGTCTTCTCTCTCTTTTCTTTTTGAAGCAGTATCATTAAAAAAAA
>PVJH01012530.1:0-64006 GCA_004026705.1 Nesogale talazaci | reverse complement strand
TATAGGACACAGTATGACTGCCACTGTGGGTATCTGAGATTGGAATCTTCATGGAAGGAGACAGTCTCATTTTTCTTGATGGAGTGGACAGTGACATTGGATGAATGGATGACTTTGCAGTTAGCAGTCCAAGGCATAACTCACTACATCACCATTAACATTGAACAAAAAACAAAACTTCACTGCCATCAAATCTATTTTAACTCTTAGTCATCTTATAGGACAGACAGAAATTCCCTTATATGTTTCTGGGATCATAACTCTTTATACTTGCTGATGAAGATCAAAGATCAAGGAGTGCAGGCTTTTGAATATATTACAAATCAATGTAAAGAAAACAAAAATGCTGACATCATGAAAATGGATAAAGGTTAAAGTTGACACAGATTTCATCTTGCTTGTATCCACATGCTTTGCATAAGGTAAATCTGCTGCACAAAACCTTTTTAAAGTTTTGAAAAGCAATGATATTACCTTGAGGACTTCGGTAGACTTGACCCAAGCTATGATTTTCAGTTGCCTCATATACATGTAAGAGTTGGCATTGAGTAAGGAAGATGGAGGAAAAATTCATGCATTCAAACTGTGGTGTTGGTAAGAATATTGAAAGTACCGTGAGTTACCAAGAAAAACCCAAACAGACCTGTTTTGAACAAAAGTACAGCCAGAGTGCTCCTGAGAGGCAAGGATGGCAAGACTTTGGACATGTTATCAGCAGAGACTAGTCCATGAAGAAAGATATCTTGCTTGGAAAAGTGGATGGGCAGGGAAGTCGAGAAAGGTCCTCAAAGAGATGGATTGACACAGCAGCCACAACAATCGATTCAAACAGATGGACAATTTGAAGATGGCTCGGGACCAGGCGGTGGTTTTTTTTCCCCTGTTTGTTCTTTTGTCACTAGGAGTTAGAACTGACTCAGTGGCATCTAACAACATCAACTCTCTACAGAATTTAAAGCCTTGTTTTTTTTCTTGTATAGCAGCTGGTGGTCTTGAACTGCCCACCTTTCAGTTAGCAACTCACAGCGATGCCATAACCACGATGCCACCAGGCCTCCTCCATAACTTGTAGCTAGTGGTAATGCAAAGGGAAGAAAGAGGTAGGGTGCCCAAGATTTAAAGCTGCAGGGGCGTAGCGTGTTATCTATGCTCTTGAATTTCAGGCACAGGAGAGATGTTGAGGTCGAACACCAGATTTCTAGCTTGGGAAGCAGAGAACAGTACCATTCCTTGCAAGGTTGGGTTTTTCACATTTTTCTGCTTGCTAGGGTGGATAAGAACCAGGGAGTTTAGTTTTGCTTGATGTTCTGTTTGACGTGTCTTTGAAAAAAAAATAGGTCGAGAATGCAGTTAGGCATATGAAATATCTTTTGAAAGTTAATTATCAAATTGCATCCTTGGACAAGGGAAAAATATAGATGAGAAAAGTAGCTTGGCATTGGAATTTTGGAATCCCTGTGCCTTAAAGACTGGAGGGAAGAGTGGGGCTGATAAAACACAGGAGAGGATGCCAGAGAAAAGGCAAAAAGACCGGGACTGCACAGGGTGGGGTGGGGCGACAGATGGGAAGGGAAGTGCAAGTTTCACAGAGCGCCAAACCGGCAGTGTGCTACACCCTGCTGGCAGAAGACGCAGATAAGGGCCCCAAGTGTTTGTCTGAGTTGATGGAGTTGATGGGATTGCGGTCACTGGACTTATTGTTCAGGCGTCCTGGTGGTGTAAAGGCTGTGCATCGAGCTGTTAACTTTGAAACCATCTGTACTATGGGAGAAAATGAGGCTTTCTGTTCCCTTAAAGAATGACAGTCTTAGAGACCCATTAGGGGCAGTTCTACCCTGTCTTACAGGGTTGCAATGAGCAGGAATCAGTTCAATGACTGAGTTTGGTTTGGGATTTGGACTTGCTCTACCAAAAAAAGAAAAAGGAATCCGTACCTGAGAAAGTATGGACTAATAACTTCAGAGTCAAGAAGACAAGCTGACTGATAAAACCCTTCTGGTCAATCAAGGGTGTCTTGTTATCAGACAAAGAGTGCTGTACAGTTGATTGTGTCAAGTGTAGTTACATTAAAATGTTTTAGTTTATCAATTAATCACCTTTTGGACCCATTTTAAAGTTGTTCCAGTTTAAAAAAAAGTGTGACTTGAGCCTTTGGTGAATCCCCATTGTTCATAGAGCAGGGCTGAAAACAGCGTGGCTATCAGGCAGAGTGCATTAGAAAATGGATTATTGCAGATGCAGTTAAAATGTAGCACCTTATGAGTTGAGGTCACCTATGATCCATTTTAAATTTGTTCTAGTTTTTAATATTTTCTGCCTTTTTATCAACTAAGGTTTTTATCTGTTTTATTTTATTATTCTTGTTAGTTTTGTGGTTTTCAAAAATGTTTTCCTGTATGTTAAATCCAGGCTAGGTGAGTCTATAGAGGCAGTAACTGGATGTATGGTTTCTTGGGATTATGGCCGGGAAGTTGAGGGAAAACGGGGAGCTAATAGCAGTTAGTACAAGAAAGACGAGAATGTTCTAAAATGGATGATAGTGATGATTGAGCAACCCTTTTAAATATAAGTGAGCTATTGAAGTATTTGCATGTTATATGCAAATAAACCTTTTTAAAAACCCAATAGAAATATTTTCTTAATAAAAACTAGTAAGATCTCAAGATTGTTAGCTGCCTTTGGGTTAGCTCTGGCTCTTAGCAAACCCATCCACAATGGAAGCATTGCCTAGTCTTAAGACATTTTCATGGCTGTTATTTCATTAGACCATTGCAATACATAGGGTTTTCATTGGCTGAGTTTTCATAAATAGATCCCCAGGCCTTTTTCATCTTGGTCAAGATGATCTACGTCACAGCAACCTGCACATCACCACTGACAGAGGAGTGGTAAATATGCATGAGGTTCATTGACCCGGGATTGAACTCAGGGACTCCCACAGAGAATGTAAGGATTCTATCATTCTCCCGAGCCAACCAGTTCTTCTAGGGATCTCATTAGGAAGCCCTAAGTGAAAATATATCAACTTTTGAGTGTGATGACCATTTCTGAAATGCCATGGAAATAGAATAGGTATATTTATAGAAGGTAGAAAGGGCTAGAGATAGGAGAAATGGACAAATGGCTGCTTACTGCCTACCACATATCAAATTTTATATATGTTCCGGGTTAGGCTAGTTGGAGGATTTTTTCTGTATTGAGTTAAAACTCGGGCTGAGCCCCGGTGGCGTAGTGGTTGTGCGAGGGATTGCGGCCCACTGGGACTGAGTTTCAATTCCGTTTCCCAGGAGCAAAGGCTGGGCCTCCTACTCCCACCACCTGAGGGCAGTGATGCCTTAAAAAAAAAAAAAAAAGAGCTAAAACTCCTTAGGATGGCTCAGTCTTCTTGGCGGTGGCTTCTGAGGCAAAGCTGAAGTGGTGTAGACTTGCCACATAGGACAGAGCGAGGTTTGGGAGAATGACCAGAGGAAGAACGAAAACCTGTAGACGACAGAATATTTAGTCATGCCTGTTGTTCTTAGGAACCCTAGTGACATAATGGTCACACTCTGGGTTGCTAACTGCACAGTCAGCAGTTTGAAACTATCAGCCGCTCTTCAGGAGAAAGAGGATACATACTCTCTACTCCCAGATAGAGTTACAGACCAGAAACCAAGCGACAGGCAGTCCTGTCCTGTCCTAGGTAGAATCAAGTCGGAATCGACTCAGGGGGCTGTGCAATTTAGCTGTCCCTACAGTGAAAATCCTGGTCCACCTCTTGGCTAATAACCAAGCATCGTCTTCATCCCTTCTTGTGTATCACGGCATGCTCCGATGCTTGTCCTGACACACCTTTCCCCAAGGAAAATGTCGTCATAAGGACTGCTCACTGGATGTGTTCCCTTGAAGAAAGTAGCGTGTTCAAATCATTGACTAGGAAGCTGATCTGTTCTGTAACCTTTGCCCAACTCACTTACACACCCAAAATTAATATGGTCAGGATTTCAGGTAATTCATTTTAAAAGTCAAAATTCACCTTCCACGAAGTCTTTTGCAAAGCAAGCATGCTATTTTTATCATTTCAGCTTCAACTTCATGTGGCATGGGAGGAAAAAAAGCGAAGGTTTTCTATTCCCATGAAGAGTGAGAGTCTTAAAAACCCACACGGACATTTCTACTGTGTCATTTTTTAAAAAATTAATTTGAGGCCCATACAATTCATATCACAATCCATACATCCATCCATGTGTCAAGCACATTTGTACATGTGTTGCCAAAATCATTCTCAAGACATTTGCTTTCTACTTGAGACCTTCGTATCCGTTCTTCATTTCCCCCCTCCTTTCCCACTTTCCCTCCCGCATGAACCCTGAATAATTTATAAATTGTTATTATTGTCATATCTTACATTGTCCTATGTCTCCCTTGACCCGCTTTTCTGTTGTCTGTCCCCCAGGGAGGAAGTTATATGTAGATCCTTGTAATAGGTTCCCTCTTTTATTCCCACCCTCCTGGTATCGCCACTCTCATCATTGGTTCTGAATGGATCATGTGTCCTAGATTCCCTGTGTTTCCAGTTCCTATCTGTACCAGTGTACATCCTCTGGTCTAACCAGATTTGTAAATTTCTACCCTATCTTAAAGGGTCACTGTGAGTCAGAATCAACTGTACAGTAGTGAATTTGGTTTGGTTTAGTGGTTTCCTTTCGGAAGCAAGATCTGTTGAGGCTAGCCTAGGGAAAAGGTACTGAGAAACATACTCTTCTGTATACTACAGTAAAATGTGGTCCTTTCTAAAACCAAGTAGTATAGTGTGGTTTCCAGGGGCCAGCTCCTCAAGGTTTGAATTCTACTTCTGCCACTTATTCTCTGCATAATCTCACCTCATTTATCATTACTTGTGATCTTTGTTGCATCCAACAGAACTACCCATTTCAAATTCATAGCAAGCTCCTTCTGACTCATAGTGACCGCATCTGTTTCACAGGAAAACTCTGTCTTAGAGTTTCAATCAATGCCTGTAGATCTTAGATTACCACATACATATCAGGCTGGACTAGTGATTACCAGCCCTATTCTATGCAGTGCCAATGGATGGATTTGAACTGCTAACATTTCAGGTAATAGCCAAAAGCAAATCATTTGTACCATTTTTGAAGGATAAACGTTTGATAAACATTAGCTATTATTAGAACAATCCTTTTGTAAAGTTTTGTTTAAAAAATATTCTGACAATTATGTATTCTTAGTTTTTAAAACCCCAGGTGAAATTTAATTACTTTGGCAAGAAGGAGCTAGGCTGGAACATCATTACACTCAGTGAATGAATATAATGAGTGAACTGCCACCCATCTATTGGTTCGACAGACTGTAATGTCACACATGTTGCTATGATGCCGAATGCTCTTCCATCACACATGGTAGATGGGTTTCAGTAGAACTTCCAGACTAAGACTGACAAGGGAGAAAGCCTGGAATCATCTTCTGAAATCAACCAATAAAAAGCTGTGGAGTGCTAGAGAATCCTGTCCAACCTAGGGCTAAAAGATGAGCCCCCTAGCTTAGGAGGCACACAAAATACACAGTCGTCCCCACCCCAGATTCCAGCATACCAAAAGATCCTGATGATAATGTAGCCTCAAAGAACAGTGCAATCTGTTGTCCAGGGGGTCACCATGAACCAGAGCTCCTTCTTTGGAAATTAACAATGTTACTAGATGATGGACTTCCAGAGGCTTTTTACAAATGCATTGACTAGTACAAGTCACAAATCTCACATCGTACGGAAGACCTGAATGCTGTGGGAATTGACTCATGTATGGCCCTCCTTCTTAATGCTATGTCTGTTTCTCTCCATTGGATCTGTCCTTTGCAGTCGGACACGTCTGGGGACTACGAAACCACACTTGTGAAGCTCTGCGGTGGAGATGACTGACCCAAGAAGATAATCACCCAGGGCCCCTGCCTCCACACTGAGCGTTTCCCACAGCTTCACTTACTTCTTTCTCAGAGTATTGGGAAAGCACACCACAGCCTGTTTTCCTAACAGCCATTTACCTTGTCCAGTAACCACAGCAATGAGTGAACCTCGTAGAACACCTTGTTTATAATGTAGTCGTTTCAAAATGAAGTTTTAAAATACTATTCAAGTTTTGCTAATACTCCCCAACTGATATTTCTGCCCAAGAAGTGAGAATCTTTGTGGGATCCTAAAACATGAAATATAGTAACAATAAAGTAATTCCTCTTGCTAAAGGTAGCTCATCTGTCTTTATCATTGTTTGGTGCCTGATGCTGAACTACTGATGCTATTTTAAAACATGTTTCTGTTATAAAAACTGTGCCTCCTTCAATTTATCCTATACCTTATTAATCATGCTCACCATTAAGAATGGAATAAACAGTAAGATGTTTGTGACTTTTGCCAGCTTTTTCTAGTCGTGACTATCAGTGGTAACACATAGCACATTATTTCAAGAAATCACCAAACAGCTGCTAAACTATTAGTCTAAACATTTCCTTTCTGAACGGCAAGCATGGATTCTTATCATTTTATGCCAAATACTACTCTCCCTGAAGGATCCTTTAGAACAAAATCTTTTAGGTTTGCTCTTTCTCTAAAACTTATAAAACCGTGCATTTTCAAAAGATCTTCTTGTTATCCTAGAAATAAATAGTGATGTGAAATATCTTGATAGGAAATATATGGAATATATATATATATATCCAAAAGAGGTTATTAATCTGATAAGGCGGAGTTTTTAATTTCATGGAAAATTTTTTGTTTTTATTCTCTACTGTCATAGTTATCAATACATATAACAACCAAAATACATTTTAAAAGTGTAAATATAATTTCGGTACCAGATATGTTTAATTAACTGTATTTAATTAAATGTTACATATTTAAATGTGTTTAATTCAATGTTACAGAAATGTCCCATTCGCCGTTATAGGGTTATCTGGACTAGACTAAAAGTGGCCATGCTGCAATAATCCTATGTAAGTCTAGGGGCTTTGGTACTGTCATCCACTGGCAAAAACTTAGGAGACCTTGAGGAAGGAAAAGAAGTTAGTTTGACTCTCAAAACTCACATCCACCACCCTTGAGACAATTCTGAGTCAGAGTGACCCAAAGTGGGGGGCCGAAGCACAGGGGTGTAGAATCCACCACACCTCGGGGTGATTCCTTCCTGCCCTAACACTTCCTACCTGCATAAACCTGGAGAAAGCCTCCTACAGCTCAGTTTTCTCATCTATAAAATGGTTTTGGGTATACACCTTCCTCCTTCAAAAGGTTTTGAAAGAAGTTAATACCTGTGACACACATGGCCCTGTGTCAAGTATAAGCTGTGTGGCATTATGGTTAGCTCTCGGTATCATCACCAGGTAATATCAGAATGACCACAACAGAGGTGCAACTGTTCTTCAAAGACTTCACCTTCTGTCTTGAGTTTCTTGGTGCCACTGTAGCAGGCACCATCCTTCTTCAATCTGCATGCTGGGCAGATGCCCCAGGAAGCTGGATTGTGTGAAGAAGAACAGGACCTCAGGCTTGGGAAAAGACTCGTGAGCAACCTGTAGCGTGCACTACCTGCTTCCTAAAAGATAAGGCGACTTGTAGCACTTATATTTTTTCCTTTTTAAAATCATTTTATTGGGGGCTCTTATAGATCTTACAACATTTTGTAATCAATTGTACCGAGCATATTTTGACATATGTTGTCATAATTTCCCGAACATTTTCTACTTGAGCCCTTGACATATGTGCCTCTTTTTTCCCCTCCCTTCCCCCCTCCCTATCCTTGATCAATTTCCATGTATACCTGAGAATAAGTTGAGCTTTTCAGCACATTTGGGAGGGGGGGTTGTTTGGGGGCATCACTGCCCTCTGGTGGTCGTGGGAGCTACTTAGCCTTGCTGCTGCTGGATTTGAACCACCAAGCTAGTGGGTCACAGTCCTGCACTCAATGACTACGCCACCGGGGCTTAGCCTTAGTACATTTTTAATGCAGCTTTTGTGGTAAAATTAGATGCCGCAGCAGATGGCTTGATTTATACTTGAGTAAATATGGTATATATTTTATTTCCTATCTTACACTGCCTGTTGTCTCCCTCCATCCACATTTCTGTTATCCATCCCCTACAGGGTGATGGCAATCTATCCAATCTTGTAATGGGTTCCTCCTTCCTGCCCATCCCCCTATGCTCATGATCTCACTACTTCTACTACTTAATCCTGAGGGCTTCATCTGTCCTGAATCCCATGTGTTGAGAGCTCTTACCTACCAATGTGTGTTCGCTGCCTTAGCCAGATTTGTAAGGTAGAACTGATTCATGGGAGTGTGTGTGTGGGGAGGTTTCAGGAATGATGTGTGATTCAATGGTGCTATAGTACACCTCAGTTGAATCATCCTTATAACCCTTCTGTGTGGCAATATTCAATGTCTACAGATGGGTTTTGGGTCTCCACTCTAACCCTCTTTATTTATATCAATATAGTTGCTTATTTGGGATCTTTTGATACCATATAATGATCCTGTCAACAACCCATGATTACATGGGCTGATATTTTCAAACATTTATTAATGATGCTCAAAGACTACAGGTTTCCATATAGATTGCAATTCTCTATAAAACAAAAGTCCTCACAAATGAACCCATAAGAGTATCTTAGTAAAGAGAAGATACAAGTTAGCAAGGATTTGATTTGACTTAGAGCCACAATGCATATCCCTGGAAACAAGCAGTTAAGAAATCAAATGGCACATTGCATTGGGCAAAACTGTCGCAAAGGACCTTTGTGCAGGGTTAAAAGGTGAAGATGTCATGTGGAAGATTTTGACATACTTGACCCAAGTCAGGAACTTTCAATCACATCATATGCGTAAGAAAGTTGGACAATGGATACAGAAGATTGGAGAAGACGATGCCTCTGAATTATGCTGCTGGTGAAAAATATTCTGTGCTATGAACATTGAGAAGAATGAGCACATTGGTCTCAGAAGTACAACCAGAAGAGTCCATGGAGAACGGTGAAGATTTTGCCATCATGCATTTTGGACTTTCCACGAGAGACCAGTCCCTGGAAGACGGGTTGACACAGTGGTTTCAGCAGAGGACTCAAACATACCAATGGTGAGCATCTGGAGCAAAGAATTCTGGGATGCAGCTAAACAGCTCAGGCACAGGACGACCTGCCCTCGGACAGAATAATTGAGCTGAAAACATCAGTAGTCCTGAGGTTGACAAACTGATATACAAAGTAAGTAAACTACCCACTGAGACATATGATAGCCCTTCTCATTTGGCTCCTTCCTCCCATTTAGCTTTTGCTACCTGTCCAGAGTCCAGTGGGTAGGAACTGATTTTGTTACCAGAATTTAGGTTCTTGTCTTACCAAGAGAAAGATTTACTTTCGGAAGGGTTAGGGCCTCTCAAGAGCATTTTATTTATAATCTCTCACGAGGAAGAAACCCTTCCCAGCCAACAAGGCTGGTCTTAGTGTTTCTTGTGTCCTGCATGCTTATTCAGGGTATTAAAGAGTTCGTGTGTGCCAGAGATTCTTGGGAACTTCCACTGGGTGTAGCAGGGGTTTTTGGCAAATGTAGTGCCACAATGGATTCCACACATGCTCTATCCAAATGTCCACTTTTTCTCCCTTGCCCTGTCTCACTTCCTTGTATGGAACTGGATTCTTCCCTCGGTGATCCACACTCCCAAGACCTAACAATGCGTGACTGAAACCCTCACTCACACCCACTCCCTGCCATCCAGTCAACTGTGAGTCAAAGTCTGGAAGGTTTTCAGTTCATACTTAAGAGGTCACACTGAACTAAAAACCTTCCAGACTTTAATTTCAACACAACTATCTTTGATTTTTAAGTTGTTGATTCAGGAAAACTAAGTTTGTGTTTAATGATAGTAGTAGTAGTAGTAGTAGTATCTTTTTGAATGCTTTTGTTGAGTTATAACTTGATTTTGACGATAGCAGATTGAGGCTTTATAAATTTCCAAGTTCAGTGGATGATATTTGGATGACAATGTTTCAGCTCTCGGGAATTCTCCTGAAAGCGTCAGTTCATAGGCCTCCCATGTTCTTAGGCTCCTGAGACCACACTAGCTATCATCTGCTACTCAGCTTCGGACCTTGACGTTGTTTTCCTCTGAATCTGTATGCGGTGGAGAGACACAACCAATAATTAGCCTCATCTTCAGAACAGCCATTTAGAAAGTAAGTATTGTTATTGTTTGGGCTGTTTTGGTTACCTAGTACTATTGACAAAGCTTCTGCTATTGGCTGACTTTTGGAGCATGCTTCCTTGTTGACAGGCCAGAAGCCAAGGGTCGGTTCAATCATTCTTGGGAGAGGGCATACATATTCCGCTAGTCTTAGCCCAAGCCCTTTCACAACCTTTCCTTGGAAAGCTACTGATAAGGAAATGTATCTTCTTGGCCCACCTTCTGCTCATGTTCTGGGATTCCTTCTATTGTACTTTCTTCCTCCTTGCCCCAGTCTGCCTACCTAGCCTTTAGATGAGAAGCCATTTAAAAGGGGTTGGACAATGCACACCGCATGGGAAGAACTCAATAAATGTCCCTTAATAAAGAACTCAATCAATTGTTCGCAGCCATCATTTCAACCCCCCAACCATGACCCCATGTACAATGGAATAAAAGACTGCTGGTCCTACCCCATTGCTGCCCACAGGGCTTACATTAGGTGATTTTTTAGTATATAGCTTCTGCTGACACCTCTCTAATAACCTGAAAACAACAAACAAACTACAAATCCATTGAGTCACTTCTGACTCATAGCAAGGATAGAGTAAACTGCTCTTTTGGGTTTCCTAAAACTTTTAACAGTGGCAGAAGCAGCCTCATCTTCCTCCCACAGTACTGGTGGGTTTAAACCGCCGACCTTCTAGTTAGCAGCTCAACATGTGGCACATTGTGCCACCAGGGCTCCTGGTGGTTAGCAGCTCACAGCATTATTGCTACGCTACCTGGGCTTTGTTCAGCACCATCATTACAGGCAAGCCATCGCTGCCAGGCCACTGGTGGCAGGCCACTGGTGGCAGTGCATGAGGTCCATTAGTTGAGCCCAAGTTTTTGCACAGAACAGTAATTCTACGATTGAGTTACCAAGACCTCATCCTTCTATGTTATTATTATTACAGTGGATTGTTCAAGGTCATGTTTTCTATTGCCTCATCTTTCCACAAGGTGGCAGGGTGAGTTCAAAGTGGCTCTCTATCCTCGTGGCACAACCTATTTTACTGGTTTCAGAATAAGCATGTCCGAATAGGCGCCCTTCCAAAGCACCCTCACTATTTTGTATACAGAATGTTTGTCATGGTCCAGGCATCTTATTGTTGTTGTAAAATTCTTCTTAATGGGGCCTGCTGAACATTTAATTTAATCTTCCTGTTTCTCAGCATTTCTGGGACCAGCTACATTTACATGAAATGGACATTAACTCAGCCATGGATGAACAGCCTCAGGAAGTTCATTCGAGGCATCTTGTTGAGCAGCAAATATAACCTCTGAGGACTGGGCAGAAGAAGGCCCTCAGCACAGTAGGAATAAGTCCTGGCCTCTGTGACTGGGGAACTGGAGGAGGCAGATTTGTGCACCTGGTTCTAGGGCGAAAGGATGTTGGTTTCTCAGTTAAGTGCGACCAAAATGGCAAATAAATAAAGGCACTGAGTAGGTGACTCCCTAGCCCTGTTAACAAGGGAAGTTGCAGGAAGTCTTTAAAAATGTAATGTATACTTTTCTTTTGTGGATCTTTCTTTTAAATTTCCCCCAATTTCCTGACATTTTGCTCGGCAACGAGTTCTGCTGTTTTGCTTTGTCTGTAAAACTGATTTCATGTCTCATTTGGCATCCCCTTGTTCTATCTACAGATTAACCAGTTAGAAGAAGCTCTGCTGACATATTGGTTTATGAATCAGACCTCTAACTGCCTCTCAAACCAGTGCTCAGTTCCCAAGTGGTAAAATAATTAACACTCTCAGCTGCTGACAGTTCACCGGTCCACCCAAAAGCACCTTGGAAGAAAAGCCTGGTAATCTACTTCCAAAATAGAAAAAAAAAAAAATGCCCCCAAGTTAAATCCGTCTCATACTGATCATGTAGAAAAGAGAATTGTTCCTGTGTGTTTCCAGGACTGCAACCTTTTACAGGCATAGGAAGCCTCATCTTTCTTCTGCAGAGAAGCTGATGGTTTCAACCTGCTAACTTCAAGTTCAGAAGTTCAAACCACTAGCTGCTCCTTGGGATAAAGGCAGGACTTTCTACTACTGTGAAGAGTTATGGTCCAGGAAGCCCACAGGAACTGTGCCGTGAGTTGGCATTGACTTGATGACCGTGAGTTATTTTAGTAACTGTCAAGGCAGTGGTGAAACACTGACAGGGTTCTCTCTCTCCATACTAGAGTTCTACATTCAATAGTTGGCCAATGCACCCCATGCATATCCATCTCCCATCCATCCTTGGTGGGTTTCTTGTTACTATGATGCGGAACTGGTTTCAGCAGAGCTTCCAAACCACGGCAAGAAAGGGCTTCCCGAGCAGGCCAAGGAAGAAAGACCAGGAAATCTACTTCTGGAAATCAACCAGAGCAACCCCGTGGATCTTCATGGTCTGGTCCACACCCTGTCAGGGGGATGGCGTAGTGCTGAGCTTTGTTGAGGATGAGGTTGCTGTAAATCAGAGGCAGACTTCCTGGCAGCTAACTGCGATCGTAGCTCTAAGACATTCAAAGAATTGCTTCCCGAAATCAGGATTTGGTTGCTAAGTGTGCCTCCCCTCTTAAGGGTGAGCTTTCAGGTTGGGATCTGAGGACAGGTCCCCAGAAGACTATTTCCCGTCACCAGTCAAGACATGGGTGACATGACAGTGAGAAAATTACCTCGGCCTTGGTTTCCTTACCTGTAGAACCAGGATCACAGCAACCTGTATCTTTCAGGGCAAGAGCTATGTAGGTAAAGCACTTCACAAGGTGTCTGGTGCCTTTTAAGGGCTCAATAAATGTTGGCTGTTATTCACTGGCTAGGTTTGGAAGACCTAAATTACATTTACTTGAGTCACTTGGGGGATTTTGGAGGTTGTAAAGCTAACGCTTGCAGTTCACAATTAGGAGAGAAGTTAAAGCAGATTTCTTGGTAATTTCCTGTCTGGGAAACCTTGTGCTTTACGAGCCATGGAAAGTACCCCAAATTTCTCTTTCACTCACCCCAGCAAATTGACAAACCCACACCTTTCCCAGTCTCTCTTTCTTAATCTTCCCTGTGCCTGCAGAGACAAACGGGTCCTGGCTCCTCGGTATCAGGCACATTTTATTAGGCACAGGCTTCCTGGTGCTCTGTCGCCTGCCGCTTCCACAGACACCGCTTTGTCTCCGTTTTACCCATAAGGTCAGCTCTGCTTTAACGCCAAGGTTTGCTTGTTTTGTTTTTCCGTGTGTGTGTGTGTGTGTGTTTTACAAAGTCAAAATCAGGAGGAAGGAGACCTTCAAAGAGGAGGAGGACGACAAAATAGGAAGAGCGGCTGCAGGAACTATAAAAAGAAATTCCAGAGCCCAGAAACCAAACAGCCCCACTGGGCTGTATGTGTTTTAAAACACAGCGGGGACCAAGAGAACACCGGCCATCAAGACCTAGATGTGTCCTCTTTTGGCACAAGCGTTGTGGAACTGGATGTGGTCATAAATAACCCCCAGGGTGACAGGCAGAGCTCTGAGTTTGCCCTGAAGCAGCAGACTTGATTTACAAATTGGTACAATAGCAACCACCAGGTGCCTGAGAACCTTGGCACAGAGACACCGAGGTGCAATTACCTCCTCCACAAGGGAGCACGTCCCCCGGGGGTGGGAAGGGAACGTCACAGAGAATGCGCCCAAACTCACAGCTCCACTGAGAGCACTGCAACAGTACAGCCATCACTCAGAGAATTCCAGCTATCAGAAGACGGCAACCAGCAGAGCATCATGAACTGGTATCAGTGCCGCAATTAGAGCGTTGCTGTGCAATAGGTGGCGTCCCCATGCATCACCAAATGAAAACCCCTGGGTCCGTTGTTGTGGGCATTGCCTTCTGAGTGCCTTTCAAAGTAGCGGCTCTTCCTCTAGCTTTATGTCAGCTGGTATTTTTGTGTGATCCAGAGTGAACTATCTTCCTAGTCCGGAGGTTCCACTGAGATCTGGTGATACTGTGGGTGTTTGAAATACTGTTGGCCTAGCTTCCCGCATCAGTGTCCACAGTGTCACACATGGATGCACGCACCAAAATCAACACACAGAAACAAAAACAACTGCACAGCCATCTTGTTCATTCAGACTCTTAGCAACCCTGCAGTCCAGAAGAGTCGGTACTGCCCCTGTGGGTGTCCGAGGTTATAAATCTTCACCGCAGCAGAAAGCCTCGTCTTGTTCCTATGGAGCAGCAGCTGGCGAGAACAGCCGGCCTTGTTGTTGACAGCCCAGGGCAAACCACTACCCCACCAAGGAGTCTTCCCCTGGCACACAGATGGTAGACAACCGGGCCATCGTGGGCCCACATTGGTGTTCCTGGCCGTGCTGCACAGATGGAGTGTAGGGATTTCTAATGCAGAAAATGTGAATTCATTTTGTGTTGGACAGGAAGGAAAAAAAGCCGTTTCACGAACTTTAAATTCTATGTTGAGCTCTTCATACAAAATGATTACTTCCAGTCAAACAAAACTCCTTCAGGTCTTTATTCTTTCAACACTGATTACATAGTAGCTCCAGGAACTGTGAAAGATGCTGAGGTTACGATGAAGAAAATACACATTCCCTGCCTTCAAGGATTTGATCATTTGGGGGAGAAGGAAGGGAAAGGAAAGACAGCTATCTGGGCTCATTGGATAAGAGCAGTCAGGTGGTGTGGTGAGAACTGGTCTGGATGCTGCGCAACCCATCCTAACCCATCACCCGGGAACTCTCGTAGGAGCACGGGTGACAGAGTGGGCTACACGTTGGCTGCCCAAGGTCAGCAGCTTAAAGCCACCAGATGAGGTTCCCTAGTCACGTAAAAAGGTGCAGCCTCTCTATGCCTCTGTCACGGGGCGGCTCTTGCCGATTCACCCTTTTCTCCTCCCACGGGCTCTGAAAAAAATCCCTGGGCAGTACAGATGCTGCCACAGTGCATTTCTATGGGAAAGGCGGTGGCTCCGACTCACCTAGCCGTACCTCAGAAGTAAGAACTGGCGACCCGCTTCCCAACACTTAGGGATGAGGAACTCGGTGAAGGAGTCCTAGTCCGCACTTGGTGCGGAGCCACCAGCCAGAAGCTACTACGAGGAAGTGAACAACAAAAAAATATAAGTCAGAGTCATTAATTTTGTCTTGAATGAAGCCAAGAAAGTTCCCAGAAAGGGATTATTTCCACAATGGGTAATTGAGAAATAAATAGGTAACAAAATAAACTGAAAACAAGCTTGCTGCTGCCAGGTCAAGTCTGACTCAGAGCCATGCCGAGAGAGAGCAGAGAAGGGCTGGCAGGGTGTCCAGGGCTGTCTCAGAAGTAGACAGACTGCCACATCTTTCTCCCACAGAAGAGTTGATGGTTTCAAACCACAACCTGAACATGCTTTTCCTTTTTGATTTTCTAACTCTGGGACTGTGCACCCATCATTATAAGACCCACTTCTCCTTGAAATTTTCTGCTCTTCAACCCCATCTGTTTTTCCATTTGCCGTATTTGCTCTTTGGTTAGGAGCAAGTGTCAGAGCCTTTACTGACATCCATATATTTTCTTTCTTTCTTTCTTGTCTTTTTAATGACCTTGTGCTTTCTTCATGAACGATGGTCTTGATACCGTCCCACAGCTCATCATGTCATGTGTCATTTGTATTAATGGCAGCAAATCTGTTCTTGAGATGGTCTCAAAATTCACATGGAATAGAAGCGAAGTCATATTTCGGCTCTCGTTTTCTTCACCTACTTTCTAAACTTACAAACATGCAATGGATGGTCTGTTCCACAGTCAGCCCCTCGCCGGGTTTTAGCTGCTGATATAGAATTTCTCCATTGTCTCTTTCCACAGATATAGCCAACTTGATTTCTATGTATATCCCACCTGAAGAAGTGTATAGTCACAAATGTAAACACCTTATAGCAGAAACAACCCAAATAGTAGTAGGGGACTTCAATAAACCATTCTCAAGGAAGGACAGATCATTGGAAAAGAAATTAAAGATACAGAAGAACTAAATAACGCAATTAACCAAGCTGGTTTCAAAACACTCCACCCAACAACAGCACAAATTTATTCTTTTCCAGTGTTCATGTTCTCTCAAAAAAACTATGTTAGGCCATAAAGCAAGTCTTACTAACTCTAAAAACATTGATATATTACAAACTATTTTTCTTCAAATACAACACTATAAAGTCAGAAATCAATAATAGGAAGAGCAAGGAAAATGCGTTACCATATATACCCCAATATAAGCTCTGAGTTTTTCAGCACAATATTAATGCAGCTTTTGTGGTAAAATTAGGTGCCTCTGCTGATATTTCGGTCAGCTTATATTCATATATATATATATATATATACATATATTATACACAGAAACTTTAACAGTACCCTGGTGTTAAGCTACTGAGCAAATAAATTAGGAGTGAAATTTATGAATTCCCTGAAAAAAATAAGACAAAGAACTTTGGAATGCAGCAAAAGCATAGGAAGAAGAAAATACATAGTAATAAATATGTACATGAAAAAAGAAGAGAAAGCCAAAGTAAATGTCTTAACTCAGCATCTTAAACAATTAAAACAAGAGCATTAATATAACCTATATAGTTAGTCACCAGGAGAAAAGAAATAATAAAAGAGCCAAAATAAATAAATAAATTAGAAACTAGCAAAGCAACAGGGAAAATCAGCAAGACACGGAATTGTTCTTTGAAAAGATTTAAAAATTGACAAGATTAACAAAGGACAAGAAAGAGAAGATGCACATATCAAGAATAAGAAATACCACCAGAGGCAGTGATGCCCCCAAAAAGCAAAAACAAAAAAAGAATAAGAAATGGCTGAGCTCTGGTGGCTCCGTGGTTGTGTGCAGGCCTGTGGCCCACAGGGTTGACAGACAGTTCAAATCCAGCAGCAGCTCTCCTGAAACAAGGCTGGGCTTCCTACTCCCACGAGGGCAGTGATGGAAGAATAAGAAATAAACAATGTGACATCAAAATAGACCCAAATGAAATTAACAAACAGAAGTGACATAATACCAAGCACATGCATTCAAACCTCTTTTTTTGATGTTGATAACTGTTTTACAATAAAGAAAATGTCCATACAATGAAAGGAATCAAGAAGAATTTTGTTTTCAGTACTATTTTAATATCTGTGATTTTTTTTGTTATGGATGTAGGAAGTACAGAGTTTTTAAAAAGATACTTTTTGCTAAGGTATTCAAACCTTTTATGTTTCAAATGTTTCACTATTAATAACTATAGGAAAACTCACAAAGCGTTGTATATTATGTAAACCGCCATGAGGCACTTGTATGTATCAGCAAACTGTACCACGTTCGTAACTGCATTGGGAAGAGGGAGCATTCAATACCCCTGGACTCTGGATTTAAGACTTCAGTACTCTTTTCAACAAACACACCTGACGACCCAGTTTGTATTGACTTTTGTCCTTTCACATGGCCTCTTTTCACAAGAATTACAGTCACCACTTTTTAGCTACTTGCTATGAGCACTTCACATTTGTTTTTGGGGGCTTCACTGCCTCTGGTGGTCGTGGGCGTTACCCAGTGCTGCTCCTGGGAGCCGCCGCTGGATTTGAACTGCCAAGCCCGCGGGTCGCAGTCCCGCACTCAACCACTTACACCACCAGGGCTCACATATGAAGTGCCTGAGCACTTCACATATATTAGCTCATTTTATCCTTGCAGCAGCTCCAAGAGGCCATAACTATTTCCGAGTTAAAAATTTATTCTAATAGTTAATTATCCTTATTTACTAGTTAGGAAACTAAGGTTCAGAAAGGATAAGTACCATTCTAGGTTAACCAGATTGTGCAGGAAACCCTGAAGTATCTATGGTTCCAAATGCCATGACCTTGACTCAGTGTAGAACCTGGGTTTGGCAGCAGAAAAGCTCTCTAATCATTTCCCAACTCGTGATCCTATAGGCCAAAGTACAACAGCTTCATGGAGTATCCTAGACTGTAATCTTTTGTTTTTGTTTTTAACTGTCATTTGGTTGAAAATCTACAGGGCAAGTAGGTTTTCTATTCAACAATTCATGCACAATTTGTTTTGTGACACTGATAGCGATGCGCACACGGTAACAGCACCCTTTCTATTTCCTTCCTACTCTGTCCTCCTTTCTTATCCCTTCCTGCCTTTAGTGCTTTATCCCTGGGAATGCCTCCCTTTTAATTTTAAATGGTCCATTGTCGAACCTATAAGCCTATTTACTGTTTGGCTAACAGTGGATGGTAGGGGTATCAATTTCAGGCTTGAAGCAGATTTAAGAGCCAAAGTCTGGGGGAGTATGAGGCTCATAACCTGGTCTTTGAAAAATTATTATGATGGTTTTTCATCTGTCCTACATTTTTCAGTCACTCTCCCCAGGACTTCAGATGGTCACCCCTCTCAGAGTGGTCAGCAGTGGTAGCCGGACACCATCTAGTTCTTTTGATTTTAGTGTTATAGAGGCTGGGGTTGACTTGATTCATCATCCTTTAGATGAATTATTCCCTTATGGTCTTGATTTTCTTCGCCCTTCTTTGCTCCAGCTGTCGAGAGTCCCATCCTTGTACCTTATATGGCTACTCTCAATCTTTTAAGGCACTTGTCACTAGTCACCACAGTACGTATAGACCATTGTCTTTGTGGCTATGTTATGTCTATTGATCTAGCTGTTCCCAGAGATTATGATCCGAAGCCCTCAAGGTGTTCAGTGATGGCTGAAAAGTTCTCATAATTTTGTCTCTTGTATGATCTACTATAGTCATATGTATGCTTGTAGCACATATGTATACATATGGAGAAAACCCTCTATCAAACCTCTATATATTGGAGGGTAGCCCATAATCTTTACAGAAGCAGACAGTTACATCCTGTTCCTTTGGAGTGATCTCTGGGTGTGAACTGTCAACCTTTTAGTTCACAGTCAAGTGCTTCATCACTTTGCCACCGGGGCTACTATTTTCCAGCAGGCAGCGGATATCTGAGACTTGAGGCTTCTCATGACGTCTCTGACTTCCCACATGAGAACGTTTCATGGTAGATCATCCTGAAGTGAAAACAAAACCCGCAGAAGTTTACATATTAGACATAGAGCCATTGGTTGTTGATAGGTGTCGTCTAGTAGAGGTCAAAAGAGCACCTATGGTACAGCGAGGCTGCTCACCACCAGATTGGGCAGTGAACATCCATCAGCTGCTCTTCAGAAGAAAGAGGAGACTGCCTGTGAAGATTCACAGTCTCAGAAACCCCAGGGAGCAGACCTCATGCTGACGGCAGTGGGTTTGGCTTTGGTTTGGAGTATGGAACTTGGAGTTCCTCGGTGGCACAAATGGCTAGCAATACGGTAATAACAGTAAAGCTAATGGTATGAATCCAAAAAATGAAGCCTTAAAAGACAGGCCTTGAAGTTGATTTCTGAAAAATCAAACCATCGGCCATCTGATGGAAGACTTCGGCAATCCCTTCTACCACGTGGAAGCCCCGGGAGTTGGAGCCACCGGAGAGAGTAGGGCAGAAGCTACCTTGATCAAGCAAAAACAGTGATGTTATCTTTAAATCCAATGAGCTAGGTCAGGAAGCTTCTGGACCAGAAGTTGGCAGTTGACTAACTGGTTCTGCCTGCCCAGTGCTGAGCTATAAACAGTTGAATGCTAGACAGGATGCCCCAGCAGGGTCACGGTGAGAGGGCAGAGTGGCAACCCTGGCTAAGCCATCCCTAACACGATCTCCCAGTTTGTTGTCTTCCTGTGCACTGTTCCGAGGGCACCTGAGATGTTCTGTTTCCGACTCCTGGTGCCGTGCACAGCTGCACCGCTGAACTCACTCAGTACTGAGGATTTGGCAGCAACTCAAGGTCGAACCACTGGTGGGGGCAGTTTGAGCTCAAGTGTTTGCAGACATGCTGACGAACATTCAGAGGGAGGCTGCAGAAGTCTGGCCTGAGGCTGGGGCCGGGGGCAGGTGGTGGTGAGCTGTTTCTGAAAGAAGTAGAAGGAGCTAAAACAGGAAATCAAATGAAGAAGAGGAAGATCCTCCTGACAGCGTTCTCAAGGAGAAGCAGAAATATCCCTTTGAACCGAAAACCAATGGAAACATTCTTAAGAAGTCCGTGGTCTGTGACCCAAGAAGCCTTACTGTGTGCTCATGGGTCCAGGGGTGGTTTGGTGGTAGAACTTTCGTGCTTTGAACATGTGGTCAGGACACCCGTCCTTGGTAAAGTAGAGGGTCAACAAAGAGTAGAAAGACCCTCCCAGAGACGATTGACACGGCGGCTGCAACAACAGATTCAAACACAACATCTGTGAGGCTGGTGCAGCAGCGGGTAGTGTTCTCTTTGGCCTCACACAGGGTCTCTAGAAGTGGGAATTGGCTTGATGGCAACTGACAAGAGCAATAGGTCATAGACTCGGTTCAAATGGGGCCATTGCAGCCTGTCTGTCACCGAGTCTTGTTCGTTTTTCACCATGCTGAACAACTTCCAGATTAATATAGACTTGGAAGAATGGCCTGGCGATCCACTTTGGAAAGCCGTCTATCGAAAGAATCTATGGATCAGAATAGTCCTAGCCACATCCATTTATGGGGATGGCACAGGGCCAAGTAGGGTTTCCTTCCACGGGGCTTGGAGTGGTCATGAGTTGGGGCCACTTCGATGGCTGCTAACAGCAGAAACAACTGTTTTCTCCGCACGAGACTGCTTGCTTCGCAGAGGCTCTCAAGCACAGGAGAGTTAGAAAGACCTCATTGATCCTGGCTCTTCTAGCCAGCTTTGGGAAATGGACACATTCTCTGACACTGCTGAGGGGCCCATTCATTTGTGATGGTCGGGGCAGAACATTCACATTTTTCATTCGCTCCAGCAGTAGAAATTGAAAACACATTTATGTATTAAGTTTTTATTCTACAACGGTGGTCCTCAACCTTCCTAATGCTGTGACCCTTCAGTACAGTTCCTCATGTCGTGTGACCACCCACCCCCACCATAAAATTATTTTTGTTGCTACCTCATAACTAATTTTGCTATCTTCCTCTTTATCGTGACTCAGGTGACCCCTGTGAAAGGGTCGTTTGACCACCCAAGAGGCCACAACCCACAGATTGAGAACCACTGTCCCAAGAGATCCACTTTGATGTAGTCCCAAGGTCACGTGCACATAAATGGAAACAGCACCGGGGTGGAGAAGATTAAACTTGATTGCTTTTCAGTATTCATCTGACTACACGGTGCATATTGAATAGTGTCTTACCTGGTGTACGTGTTTGGTGGAAATCAGTATGCTTATAGGCCTCTTTAACCTTTACTTGGTTGGATATGCTGAAGGGGAGTTAGGAATATACCCTAAAAGAGCAGGCTTTTGTTTTAAGTTTATGTAGAACTTGGGACTTAGGTGCAAACCAGAATTTACCCTAAACTGCTCAGAGAATGGGAGATTTACATTTTCAAGGAAGACCTTCAAATAAAACAAAAAAGATTGACATTCCATTTTAAACAAGCAGCTGTCTAGTGGAAGAATTGAGGCAGGAAAAGTGGGTGTCCATCAGAGATATTCCCCTGCTAGGACTGAAAGTTAGGGAAACAGCGAGCAGATGTAAGTAAACAAGTTTTATTAGCCAACAAAGTAAAACAAGGTTAAGTGTGGGAGGAGGGCGGGAGAGCTGCTTGTCCTTCCCCCCTAGGGCATCATTAGTCCCTCCATGGGAACAGGTGGTTCCAGGATGCTGGGTGGACCCCCAGTGTCTAGAAGAGGTTGGAATCAGACAAAAATTATCTGTGTCTGGGCTGTGTTAACCTGCCAAACATTCAGCTCCTTATATTCATCCATGCCTGGAACTGAGTGGGCAGGAAGCCTCAGGATATGCAGCGCTGCCCTCTGCTTCAGAGAAGTGGCCACTGGCCTCTGCAGACCAGCTCTCGGACAGTGGGGCGATGGCATCTGCTGGTCTCTGAGCCCTCACTGTCTGCCCCTTGTCGCCTAGGAGAGATTCCTTGGACATCACCACCAGCCTTATAACTTCATTCACATCTTCCTTCTCCACAGTGTTCACTATCCACAGCAGGGCCAGCGCAGAGGAAGGTCACAGGATAGCCAACAGGGACCAGGCAGATGTACAGGTGGCATTCTTACTAGCCTCTTGCCTCATCTCTACCTGCAGGGTACCTTGGGCTGTTTCTTCCGGCCCACAGCTTTGGAACAGCTCATAAGCTTTATCTCCAAAGGTTGAAACTGTGCTGGGGGCTGCCACCTGTGCTGGTGCACATAGATGAGGTGCTAGTTCAACTATACGTCATTGTCTCAGGCCGGTCCCACATCAGCCAGGGGAGTTCGAATCCGGAGAGGAGCCCAGCGGGGAAGTGGGATGTTCTGCTTCGAGCTGCAGCTGTGGTGAGGGTGATGGCACCCGTCGGGAAGGTGGGCCACAGCGGGGATGGAGCAGTGGGCATTGACAGTGGCGAGAATGCCCGCCTTGGCAAGGGAGATCGTCTGCTGCTCCGTGACCGCGTGGATGGCTGTGCAGTAAGCCATTGCAATCTTGCCAAATTCAGCGACGCAGCGAATGCCCTGGTCTGTCAGCACAAGGGCGCTGCCAGCACAAGGGCTCAGCTAGCCTGTCAAGGAGTCTCCCAGCACTGCTGCAGTCAGCCCCACACTGCAGGAGGAGCCACCACCCGTTTGTGTACTGGCTGAGAGGGGCCAATCAATGTAAGGCAGGAGCTAAGACTTGGCCACATGGGAATCCCCCATCAGGCTGATGTTGATGTTGCCTTTGATCTTCATGCCCCAAGGGGACTGGTCCGCACCACCCACTAACAGGAGCAAAAGTGCCTTCTTCATGTCTTACGCCCGTAGATCTCTGGGGCAGTGGAGGCTGCCAACTTCTCATAGAAATCCTCCTCTACAATCTGTCTCAGCTACTCCCAGCTCAGTTCCTCAGCCCAGGTCTCTTCATCCTCACTCTTACTCGTCTTCTCAAGCCAGTGGACTTCCAGGTAGGTCTCCAAGAGTAAGCCCCGTCTCACCTGTCGAAATCCAGCCTGCAGACGTGGCATGTGCATGGTGGTAAGCGCCTGGAATCACGTTTTATGTGGAAGTGGAAGATGTACGGCAGTGACAAGATGAGCTGACTTTGCACATACCCTATTTGGCACTAGTTGACCTGATATACCGAATCTAAAGTTGAGAGAGGTGTGTTAGGCTGGGTTGTCTGGAGAAATAAGAGCAGTGACACTACTCATATGTGTAAGAAAGAACTTTATGTCAGGAAGCATTCTAGCCCAGTCCCTCTCAAGTCCGTGGGTCTTGAATCACATAGCTGACGGCTGATGAAGCAGAAAGGCAGCAAAAAGCAACATCACAGACTGGTAGGTGCAAAGTCAAGTGGATCCAAGGTGAAGAGGAACAAGGCAGGGGCCTGATAACCAGCAGACACAGAATTCAGGTAAGCAGAGTGAAGGGCCAGGGAGAAATTCCCTATCTTTCTCATAAAAGTCCATATCCTCACAGAGGCCTTTTCAGGCTACCTTCTCATTGCTAGGTTAAATCCCATCCCAGATTCCACACATGACCATCAAGTTGATGTAGACTCTAATAACCACAAGAGGAGAGCAAGAGTTGGCTGAGTGGAGTGAGAGAGTTTTGTAAACTTTTCAGTCTCTGAACACCAACCTGTCTCCACAGAAGTAGGACTCAGAAGGAGAAGAGCCTATGTGTGTGGACTCCCAAGTGACCCAGCTTGGAGGACTAAGGCTGAGATGAGTAGAACCTGGCCAAATGAATCAAGTGATCTGTTTGACACTGTGAACAAGGAGCAATAGGTGAGTTGTTATGGTTCACGTTGGACAAGACTTGGCTTATGGATGTCGATGCTAAAAGTTCCAACTAGAAATGAAGATAATTCACATCAAGAAACATCCTTATCAGTACTGAGTTTAAAAAAAATGGGATCTTTCAAGGGAGGGGGGCTAGAGATGAAGACATGAATCAGCTGACTTAGAAGCTTCTATGAGTTGTTCACAGTAAAGTGATTATCAGGGGGAAGCTAATCCTTAAAGGTTAAAAGGCACAATGGGCACAAAAGTCAGAGTTGATAGTGCAGTGTAGTGAATTATTGAGTTAGCCTTGTGCTTTGCTATTCCCACCTAACGGTCTTTTCCTGATGGGTCTGGTTAAGAGAAGGTAAGAGAAAACACTGATAGGATTTCATTGTGACTGTTGATAAAATTAACTATAATTGTCATCCTGGGGGATATAAAATGAGCCATCTCAGACATTGGGCCTTGCCTCAACTACTCCCTAAAAAAAGAACACTGGTTCTAATAATCTGACATTCTGTGATGCCCACCTTCCCGACATGATCACTAAAGACAAAATGGGTGCATGAGCAAATGTGGTAAGAAAGCCAATGATGCCCAGCAATCAAAAGACATAGTGTCTGGCATCTTAAAGACTTGAAGATAATTAAGTGGCCATCTAGCTCAGAAACAACAAAGCCCACCTGAAAGAAGCACACCAGCATGTATGATCATGAGGGGTTGATGGGATCAACTATAGAGCACCTAAGAACAAAATCATACCCTATGTGAATGGGGTGTGGGGGGGGACATAGAATCAAGACCCAATTTCCATCTATGGACAATTGGACATCCCCTCACAGAAGAGTCACAGGAAGAGAGTCAGGGTGCAGTAGAGCACCAATGAAACACACAACTTTCCTCTAGTTCTTTAATGTTTCCTTCCCCCCCACTGTCATGACCTAAATTCTGCCTTACAAATCTGAGACCAGAACATGCACACTACTACATATAATAGCCCACAACATAGGGAATCCAGGGTAGATAAACCCCTCAGAGTCATTAATGAGAATAGAGAAACCAGGAGGAGTAGGGAAAGGTGGGGGAGAAAGGGGAACCTATCACAATGATCTACATATCATTCCTTTTCGAGGTGGGGGGGGGGTGAAAACAGAAGAGTGGGTGATGGGTGACATTGGTCAGTGTAAGATATGAAAAAAATAATTTATGATAAAAAATCATAATTTATAAATTATCAAGTGTTCTTGAAGGAGAGAGGGTGGGAAATGAGGAGCTGATAGGGCTCAAGTAGAAAGAAACTGAGGATGGCAACAAATGTACAAATGTGCTTGACAATGAATGCATGTATGAATTATGATGAAAGCTGTATGAGCCCCCAATAGAAAGATTTTTTTAATGAGACAATCCATAAGCAGGAGTGAGGTGGGAGTCTCACTACAATCAAGAGAGAAGAACCAGGAGCCAGAACAAGAGGCAGAGTCGTGGATGTCCCAGTGCAGGGAGCAAATACAGCTGAGTGTAACCAGGCAAGAGATTGTCTTGTGGAGTGGAATGCATCCAGACACTTAATTGGGGAAGCTAGGTTTGCTGACTCATTGACCTAGAGCAGTGCATCTTTGGGTCAAGGTTTATGGCAGAGTGGCATGCCCTTGGCTTTTGGCGTTTATTTACATCCCTAAAGAGCTTTGCAACATTGTTCAAATATTGCATAGACCAATCCAGACAGAGACTTGCTTGTGGGTTTAACTAAGAATCTGTCCTGTCCAAAGTTATTGTATCCTGAGCCTTGTAACCCCTTATCTTCCTTCCTAAACCCCTAATCATGAGTATTGTCTGTGAGTTCTATATGGCCAGGGCAGTGACTCATCAAACCCAGGTGAAAAGTAGAGGGAGGGAAGGACTAATCAGGGTCAGAATTGGTAAGAAGGTTGCAGAGTGGGTTCTGATTGACCTCAGAACCTCCTAGAAATCAGACTTCGGTAACGCTGATGTAGAATCTTAGTGTTCTTCCCCCTTGTGCAGCCAGGGGACGCCAGATGTTCCTCGTCCCATTTGCACCCATTGTCGTTACGTTTGGGCTATTGTGAAACCTGCCGCAGGAAACACTGGTGTACAGGTTTGGTTTGCCATGCTGCTTTCACTTCTGGTGTATGACTAAGCTTGGGATTGCTGGGTCATGTGGTATTTCTATATCGGACGTTCTGAGAAACTGCCCAGCTGTTCTCCACAGACGCGGTCACCTTCTACAACCCCACTGGGATGAGGGTCCCAGTGTATTCACAAGTTCCCGGACACCTGTTGTTTTCTGGTTTTGTTTTTCATCATGGCCATCCATTGTGTGTCATGCCATTGGATGTTTAAATATATATGTGGTTTTTGTTGTGGTTTAGGTGCAAGTTTGTGCAGCAAGTAAGGTCTCATTTTAAAATGTTTACATAAATGGTTCTGGGACATTGGTTGCAATTTTGACAATGTGTCAACGCTCTCATTATTTCTACTCTGTTTACTCTGTCCCCATTTTCCTGGCTTTCCTGCTCTTCCTGACCTTCTCATCTGGTTTTTTGGATGAATGTTGACCACTTGGTCTCATATTAGCTTAGTTGACTGTATAAAGGAGTTGCTTATTCAGGGTGCTAGGCTTACTTTCCAAACATCTTATTATTTAAAACATGATCTCCAAGCTTGCCTTCAGTTTCCAGCTTAAAGGGTACCTTAGGGTGAGAACCATAGCGGTTCTTCCAAAGATATTAAGTTTAGTATGTCTGGGAATTTTTAGAAATATGAATTATGTTCTATACTTCTTGTTCGTTCTTTCATGGACCTTCTACTTTTCCCTTTGTCAGAATAGTTGTTAAGGGGACAGCCTAGTGTTTATAGTCTCAGACTGGAAGAAACCCTGATTCCTGTTCACCAGCTGCTGCTTTGAATCTTTGTGACTAATAGTTGTATTTAGAATTATGGCTACTTACAAGATTTTCAGATGCCAGATGGCTCACCATAGTAGGAGGTAGAATATTATCTTTATGGAATATGTTATGCCAGTTAACTGAGTTGCCCCAGAACCAAAGCTTTGAGGTTTTTGAATAAGTAAGGGGAATCACCATAACTGTATCCCCATCTGCTTTATGTATATGCATGAGTAGTTCAAAATGAATTTCTACAAGATCATAGAAACATTTATCAAATAACAATATCAAATTTGAAGCTATTGTTTCTTGACATGTTCTCCAGTTAGGTCTCTGTACTTTGGAAGAAAATGTTTCCATCTCTCGAAACCTGCCTACAAAAAATTCTGTGCACATGAGCATGGAAGTTTTTGGAATACTGGAGGGGCACTCTTTGTCCCCTTTTGATATGGAATTTTATAAACAAAAGGAGGAGGTTCAAGGGGGATGGATGAGTACAGGTTTGGTTTGCCATCCTGCTTCTTGTTAAGGCCCAAGATAATTCCCATAGGATAGCCCTTGCTACTCTAGAAGAATAAACAGGTACATTGTCATGATAGAAAAATTCCTTGATGCAACTTTCTGAGCCTTTTTCTCACAGATATACTTTTCAGTTTCCTTAAATCTTCTTTAAAACAAACCCCATGGCTCTCCTGTGTCTCTTGGGAAAATCTATCAAGATTGCCCTTTGAACATTCATTCCAAAAAACACTCACCCTCTATCCTTAATACTCGGGCTCTTTCTTGACCTGGTAAGGCAGGTAAGGCAGATTCCCTTGGGATGTTTTGATTGAACTCTGCTCTCTTGACCTTATTGATAAGTTCAAGACGTGTCCTCAGTTACACTTTGTTTCATAAAATTGTCTTCATTAGCTTTGCTCTTTTTAAAAAGACTGATGGAAAGATCAGCTCTGTGAGATAGGTGATTTCTGTGAATGCTTTTGGTATTCAATGAGGCTCAGAAATGTGTCCTAGTGAGAGAACGCTGCAGCTGTCTGCAGATTGCAAGCCATGTGTTGTTGGGAATAAACCCATGCATGTGTGAAGGGAAACTCTTATAGTAATACATTTTTGTCTTACTTTCATACATGCAGCACACTCAAATATATATTTATATATATTATGTGTATATATAGACACATGTGGCTATAGATATGCTTGGGCTAACCCAATGCAAAAGACTTCTTTTAAATGTTAAAAAGCAAAGATGTCATTTTGAAGACTAAAGTGCACCAGACCCAAGTCATGAAATTTCTAATCTCTTCATAGGCAGGAGAAATCTGAATTAAGGTATAAAGAACATAGAAGAGTTGATATGTTCGAATTATGGTGTTAGTAATATAAACTATACCATTTATAAAGAATATAAACTATACCATTTACTTAGTAGCAGGATAAAGTTTTATCTGTGTTGGAAGAAGTACAGCCAGAATATTCCTTAGAAGTTAGGGTGGTGAGAATTGGTCTACGTCCTTTAGGCATGTTGTCAAGAAGGGCCTCATCCTGTACAAAGCAGAGAGTCAGTGCATAAGAGGGAGCCCCTCCATGAGGTGACTTGACACAATGGCTCCAGCAATAGGCTCAAACATAGCAATGATCGTGAGGATGGATGGATGACCAGGCAATGCTTTATTATGTTATGCAGGGTTCCTATGAAGCAGAACCAATATGATGGCACCTACCAACAAAACCAATACAGATACACTACACATGAATGTATTCATATCTGCCTTCCTAAACTCATATAAGCATAAACTCATAAACTCATATAAGAATAGAATTGCATTCTACATAGAAAAGAACATTTCAAGGCTTTCATGAGATATAACACTGCCTTTATCCACTCTAGGATTTTATCTGTATGCCTATAAGGAAGATCAGTCAACATTACCACTGTTCAATCTTATGTACCGATCATTAAAGCCAAGGATGAAGGAATTGATTTCTAATTGCTTCAGTCTGAAGTTGATCAAACATGCAATCAAGATGCATAGGTAATAGTTGGTTATTGGAATTCTAAAGTTAGAACCAAAGAAATATTGACAGCTGGAAAATATGACCATGGTATTCAAAACAAACCATTCACATGATGGAATTTTTCAAGACCAATGATTAAGTCAATCAAAATAATTCTTTTTTTTCCAATCACATAAATGGCAACTATACATTTGGACCTCATTGGATGGAATACACAAGAATCAAATTGATTACATCTCTATAAAAGAGACAATGAAAAAGCTCAGTATCATCAGTCAGGGCCAACTGCGGAACAGACCATTAAATGTTCAAAAGCAAGTTAAAGTTGAAGCTACAGAAAATTAAAACAAGTCCATGGGAGATAAAATATGTCTTTAACTATATTCTACCTGAATTTAGAGGCCATTTTGTGAATAGATTTGATGTAGTAGACACTAATGGCCAAAGACCAAAGATGTTGTGGATGACATCCAAGCCATCATACATAAAGAAACCAGAAGGTTGTTAAAAAGACAAAAAAGAAAGCACCAGAATAGATGTCAAAAGAAACTCGGAAATGTGCTTTTGAACACACAAAGTCAAGGAAAAGGGGAGAAATAAAAGAAAACTGAATTCTTTAGTGTGCTGACCTTATTGTGTTGACACTGAAAATTTGCTTGATTCATTTGCCCTCATAGCTTTATTGACTGATATTTTTGTATTCTTAGAATCCTGCTCAATGCCTGGTCCATATTTGGCAAGAAATTCATATTTGTAGGATGAAATTGGGCATGTATATCAAACTAGGCATAACTTATTTTGAAAATGGTATTGTATTTGATGTTCATTCTTAGCAATTATATAAACCTCTGAATAACAACAGTCGAAATCAGGTCTAGTGTGTTTTACAATCGGTGTCGATAGAATTAGGGTGGCCAAATCTACTGTGCTAGAAAATGCATAGGTGTTTAGAGTCTAAATCATAGTTCTATTGCTTACTAGCTTTGTAATTTTTATGAAGTTACTGAATCTTAAGCTTTCGGTTACTTCTATAAAATGAAGACAATGTCGACATCTTTGGTCATGAGGTTTAAAGAAAATTATGCTTCTGAGAATACCCAAGCACACTGAATAAAATGAAGAAAGATCAGAGACAGACATCATTACATGGCACAGTAAAATTAGGTGTAGGCAAAGTTTAAAATTCTCTTGAATCCATCCATCTCTGCTAGCGGCTCCTGTTTGCAGGGACCTATCACTTTGTGTGCTTTCTCTAGCTGTGGGCACATGCTTTGTCCTACACCAGGGAGTTAATGTCTGCAGAACAATTCTCAAATGATACAAGAGATAGTGAAGAAGTACCTGAACTTCCTCATCTCTCAGCCAGGACAACTCTATGGTACTATCTACGTTGTGTCCCACATATCTCCAGTGAGACTGAACCCCAGCCAAAATCTTTTGTGCCATGTCTCTATCTTTGTATACATGTACCTAACGACCTGTCTAGGTATCTATTTGTCCATGTTCATATGTATCCATATGTGAACCCTGTGTTGGTTTCCTTCCTTTTTTTGGCTCTTGTCTGTGCTCACCTCCCAGGCCTTCCTACGAACCCCAAATTACTCTCAGAGCCTCATCTCTGAGTTTATGGAGGAATCTGTCACGCCACAGGATTCTGTTTCAATGCCACAGTAAAGCCGGAGGTATAGCTTGATGAGTAATTTTGAGAAGTTGTTTGGCGAAGGAATAAAGGCATGGAAATGGAGACTTGTAAATCAAGTAGAATCAATCTAGAATTTAGAAATTTGGTAATGGTGTGGTACAGATGCACCAAGCAACTCAGAAGGGAAATGGAAAGTAGGAACTATGGCTCAGCTAAAGTGAGGTGGCACTGAGAAGGAAATGAGTCATCTTCCAAGTTTCTCATGTTCCGCCAGAAGGATAGGATGACCTGGAGACAGGAGAAGAAAATGAAGGAGATGAGAAAGAGAAACGGGAACAGTCAGAAACATGGAAAAGCCAGGGTTGCTATGAGTCAGAATCGACTCATTGGCCAGCAGAGAGTGTTCGGCTTGCTAATAGTCTACAGCTCCAAAAATAACCCTCCAATCTCAAGGCCATTGAGTGGTTCTGAATCACAGCGACCCTCTACTGGTGCTTTCGAACTGCTACTCTGGGGTCAGCAGCAGCCCAATGCATGACCACCATGCCTCTGGCGCTCCTTCACTCCCATACACTTATTTCTATTAGGTCTTTGGAAGTTACAGGAGGGAGAAGCCAACATAGGAGTTTATGATTCTAGCCTGCAACATGGGAGGCAGAAAGCAGGGACCACCCAGTGCCATCAAGTTGATACTGACTCCTGGAAAGCACCTGTGTGTCAGAGAAGAGCTGAAGGGGTTTCCATAGCTGCTTTCTCTGCAGTAGGTCACCAGGCCAGATCTTTATGCCAAGGTGCCTCTAAGCTTAGCAGCTGAACAGGGCAATGCACTACCCTTTTGGGAAGGCCCAACATGGTGAGGGTGATTTCAGTCAATGAACACGGTAGAAGGTACTGTGTGATGGCAGGTGTCGGGTAAGTAGAGCTGGACTTACTGGCTGTGGTGGAGAAGAGGAGGAGATGACAGGCTGGAGCTGCAAGAGGGGGCCAATATAGCTTGGAAACATGCAGATCAGGCCTGCAAGGTAACTCTGACTCATGTGTATTGGAAGTGGGTAGAAATGGGTCTTCCACCCAGGATATCCCTTAGTCTCTGGAACTAATGAATTTGAAAAAAATCACATGGATTTTGAAGTTACTAAAGAGGACAGTGGATGGGATAAGGAAGATGAGTCACCTGCAGGAAGAAATCTCCGGAAGTACAAAGGGAACCTGTGTGTCAGTGTTGAGAATGTGCCGGTTTCAACTGCTCAGAGATAAGACATGGCAAGGGGGTGGGGTTGGAGCTGGGAGAAAGTTTACTGGCTTGGAGGGAAAGCTACCCCCACCCCACCCCACCCCCGAATGGACTTGAGAGAGTGAGACAGGATTTGGACCTTGTGCTAAGAACAATTAGGAGAATGGTGATGTCATAGGAGAACATGTTTCTAGTAAGGAGGTACAAGCAATTTCTTTTTAACTATTTATAGTAAAGAAGAGTTTTCCCCCCACAATAGAGTGAGGATTCTAACGATATGCAGTAAATTTCAGCTTCCAAACATCTAACATAACAGTCAAGGTCTCCTTGCCTTTTAATGTTTCATAAATGTGCTCTCATTTTGAGATGATTGAAGCAGCCCCTTCTCATGACAAAATCACGATCACAATCACTTCACTTGATGAACATTAAAAAAAATCGATGCCTTTGAGACCTGACTTGCACTAAAGTAAGGTCTAAGGCCAAATAAAAACTATTCAATTCTGAATAATCTCTCAACTGACCTATAGAAGAATAGATCCTTGTGCATAACCGGGAGCTGTCGGCCAGGAAAACTGGAATGGTGATGGAGTGAGAGGAAACAAGGATGAAATTGAAGTGCAAGAGTGAAGAATGTAGGAATATGGAACAAATCTGAAACAGTCACAAAAATAATGGAATAAACCCTCGTTCCATCAATTAGGCTTAACTGGAGGAAAGTCATTCCAGTTACTTTAATCAGTTTGGAATTCAAATAGGGAGTCAATCGCTTTCTTACTAAAGCCTAGGAATAGTGGAATGCTCTTCTACCTGCCAGTCAAGAAAACAGGCCCTTGACAGTTCAGGAAAACATTGCCTGAGCCAGAAACCAGGAGAGTGAATGTTTTCTGATCTAATTTACTCCGTAGTCTCAGTAGGCACCTTGCCTAAGCCCCCCAATACTTAATGAAACCACAAAAAATATGATCATTTCTTCCACGTCAGAAGAAGAAGGTGAGTTTTTAGGTTGAAGAAACTGTTTTAAGGGACACTATTGGCATACTGATCTTCATACAAACACAGTCCCAAAATATAATTTTTATGTATAAGCATGTACACGAACCCTGGTGGCACAGTGGGTTGACGTGATGGGCTACTAACCTCAAGGTCAGGTGTTCAAAACCACCAGCTGCTTCTTGGGAGAAAAGAGACTCCTAGAAAGAGTGGTAGTCTTAGAGACCCCAAGACATGGCCTGTTCCATCTTGTCCTTTAAGATCACGATGAATTGGGGTCCACTTGATGGCAGTGAGTTTTTGTGTTTTGCTGGTTCTTTTTAGGTACATACACAATGGAGGAAAGAGTCTACTAATGTCAGAGGGCCTACTTGCCAGTTGCCACTTAATCAATTCTGATGCATGATGGCCCCATGTGTATTTGATGAGAGATTTGCTCCACAGGGTTTTTAGAAGGCAGTTTGTCTTTAAGACATAATCACAGGCCTCTCTTTGTCGGACCTATTAAAATCACGGCGCCCTGGTGGTAAAGCAGGTTATGTGTTGAGCTGCCAACCGCAAAGTCAGCAGGTTCACAATCATCAGTCACTCTGGGGAAAATGATGAAATTGTCTGCTCTCAGGAAGACTTGGACCCTCAGAAACCCACTCTACTCTCTTCTCTAGGGTTGCAGTGAGTTTTTAATTCAGTCATAGTGTGACCATGGCTGCTGCCTACTACCTCTGCTATAAAGCCTTCTGACCTCCACGAGACTAGTGCTTGGACACTGAAATGTGTTACAGAATAGGAACTGGATAAGAGAGGAGGTGGAAAAAGCAGCAGGTTGACCTCTGGCTCACTTTTGCCATCCTAACTAAAGAAGAAGAAGCCCTGCTGGGTAGTGGTTATCCATTGAGCTGCAATCCACAAGGTCTAAAGTTTGAAATCACCAGCCTACCCATGAGAAAAATATGGGGTTTTCCATTCCCATGATGAGTTATAGTCTTGGAAACTCTGTGAGTTGGCATCGAGTCGATGACGGTGAGCTTGGCTTAACACAATTCTTCCCTGTAGAATTGATTTCATATCCATAACACTGGTAAATGTGGTGTTTAGATTCCAGGCTCTGGTTATTTCATTGAGTAGTTGACTGCAAGGTTGGTTGTCCAAACTACCAGGTGTACATCAGAAAAAGAGGAGACTGTCTGGTCCTATAAAGATTTACAGTCTCAGAAACCTTCTATAAAGTGGCTTTGGGCTTCATGGCATTGTGTTTGGTTGAGTTGAGCAGTAGCACAAGACACAGGGGAGACAACTGATGACTTCCAAGTGCCAGTCCCACTTCCTCCACCACACACATTAGTCAGTAGGGAGAGTGAGAGCCTTGGTTAATGTAAAGTAAGCTTTGCAGAAAAGGAAATGTTTCATTCTTCAAGCAGCAACATACGTTCCTGGTTCTAGGTATGACAAGTCTTAGGTCTGGATCCTGTCAGAACAGATATTATTAGGTTTTTGTCAGTAGATTTTTCCCTACTCAATTGCAGTAGCAAAGAATCCACTAATAAGGGAGTGAGGGTACATTTATATTCAAGTCTACAATGGTTTCTAGCTTCTTTTGGTAGTTTTTCTTCTCTGCAATCTCCTCTTGGACCATGCTTTGCCTTGGTATCTGGGCTCTGTTGATGCAGGATTCCTTACTGCACCTAAAACATGCAAGCTCACTCTTTCCAGGCCTTTGCTTTTGCTATTCCCAAACAGAAAATGACCCGTCTTCAAATGCCGTCTTACATATATAACAAAGCAACATGTCTATCTGTGTCTTACTCTACTGTTTGATAAAGATGTTTATCAACCACCCCCTCATTCTGTATTATTTGTTTATTTCATTATGATGGACCATCTCCATTGGAACTTAAATTCTATGAAGACGGACACTTTGGGCAGGTTTGTTCATGGTTGAAGACCCTCCAGCTCTGCTTTAGTCCCTGGTGCTTATTAAGTGGCTCAAAAGTATTTGTGAAGGAGTCAGTGATAAATGGGAGCACTATGACTCTCCTTTCCCCCCAATGCAATTCAACTTAGCTGCAATGACCACCTTCCAAGCTATTTGAGATGTATCATTGTGTGTTTGTGTTGCTGTTGCTTGCCCTCCATTCTGCCCCTCATACATGGCAGCCCCTTGCACCATGAAAGACAGCACTGTCTGGTCCTGTACCATCCTTGTAGATCAGACTATTGTGTTCTGTAGGGTTTTCATTGGTCTATTTTTGGAAGTAGCTTGCTAAGCCAATCTTCCTAAGATTTGTGTTTAGGTCATGCCAATTAGATTGTGCCCAGAAGTGAAACTGAGAAGAATGACATTAGCAAGTTTTCTGTGCTAGTAATCTAGAGCTAGAAGTATCCTTAATAGTTCTGCCTTATTTTTTTATTGGATGAAATAGGTATTCAAAGAGAAGTGACCCACATAGTGCTAAAGTTTCAATTTTCTACTTCTGAATCCAGAGTGATTTTCAATATATAGCAAAACATTGTGTGTGCTTTATTTTCACATATATTCCAATAATATTGAGGGCAAAAAATGTAGAAGTTGATGACTCTGGACCTTCTTCCCTGGACCTTCGACCGAACACCGACCATGTCCTGATTCACCTTCTTGAGTCACATATTATAGGTCATGTGACTTCACACAGGAAAGTAATTCACTTTGGTTTGTTGTCTCATCACTCTAGTCTTTCTACAGATATGATTTGTAGAGCAGATGCAGCACATGCTAGCAATTTGTTATTTAAATTCTTATAAATACTGGCTACAAAAAGGTTGACCAAATTATTATAATTTTCTCTTGCTTTAAAATCTCTTTGTCACTTTGAGGACTTAATGTGTGCCTCAACCAAGTCATAGTATGTTCAATCACCTCTTACACATGTGAAAACTGGACAATGAGTAAGAACGACCAAAGAATAATTGCTACCTTTTAATTTGGGTGTTTCTGAATAATATTAAGTATACCAGAGATTGCCAAGAGAACAAATAAAACCGTCTTGGAAGAATTACATGCAGAATGCTTCTTAGATGCAAGAAGGACTAGACTTTGTCTCACATACATCGGAAGTGTTATCAGAAAAGACCAGTCCCTAGGAAAGGATATCATGCTTGGTAAAGTCTTTACTGTTAGGTAGGTAGCATTGAGCCAGTTTCGATTCATAGTGGCCTTTGTACAAGAATGAAACACTGCCCCATCCTACACCACCCCTGCAATTGCTACTATGTTCGAGTCCATGATTGTAGCCACTGTGTCAATTCATCTCCTTGAGAACTTTGATCCTTGTCACTTTACCAAAATGACAATCCGTGATCATTTGACTATTCTTCACTGCCACCATGGTTCAAATGCACCAATTCTTTTCTGTCTTTCTTATTCGATGTCCAACTTTCACAGGTATATGAGGGAATTAAAAATGCCATTACTTCCCCGTCCCCCAACCATCATGGTCCCAACTCTACCTTGCAAATCCAGATGGACTGGAGAAGTCACACTGGCATAGAGGGGAGCTGGAGATATGGGGAAACCAGGATGGATGGGCCCCTTCGGACCAATGGTTAGATTGGAGATACTGGAAGGGTGGAGGGAAGTGGGAGTAGAGAGATGGAACCAACAGCAAGGATATACACACAGCTCCTATTTGAAGGACGGGCATCAAAGAAGTGGATTGGGGGAGAGGTCGGGCAGTGGCAGTGTACGATATGACAAAACAATAACAATGTATAAACTATTGAGATTGGAGGGGAGGAGAGGCCAGGGGAAGAGGGGAAGGAATGGAAAAGCCGATACTAGGGAAAAGGTGGACGATTGGAGAACAATAATAGAAGTGGACATGTGAGGGTGCTTGACGAGTATGGTTATTTATATATTGTGAAAAACAATGTATGAGCCTCCAATAAAATGATTGGGGAAAAAATGCCATTACTTGGGTCAGGCACATCTGAGTCCTCAATGAAACTCCTTGCGTTTCAGCACTTTAAAGAGGTCCTGTGCAGCAGAGTTATCCAATGCAATGTGTCATGTGATCTCTTGATGCCTGCCTCCATGAGCACTGATTGTGGATCCAAGCAAAATAAAATCCTTGACAACTGCTATTTTCTGTCCATTTACCACAATGACACCTATTGTGCTAGTTGTGAAGATTTTGGTTTTATTTACATTGAGTTGCAATCTGTACCAAACCCATGTGGTTTCTTAGGGTTCAGGAATAAGTTGTCTCTCTCTCTCTCTCTCTCTCTCCCTATCTCGCACACATGCATAGAAATGTCAGAACACGCACACAGCAGCAGCAGCAAAGAGTTGAGTCACAAATTTATTAAAACATAGAGTCACTTCAAAGGAATTAAGTGGTTCCCTTTCAGGAGAGCTAAGTCATATATTGCTTTGACTATTAAGGTCCTCATGTAATTTTGAGGTATAGTTCATCATATTGTTCTTGTTCATAGATGTTCATCTTCCTCACTCTTACCTCATCTGTGTAACAGAATTACTGCCTTACTTACTATGAGATTATTGTGCAATTGAAATCAGATTCAAAGCAGTTTGCAAAGCAATGTGACGTGTTTTTATTGTTTTATCATGAGGATTATTTCCATACAGGTAGTACATATTTAGTTTGGCAGTATAGCATTTGTCAGGGTGATGAGGCTAACCCACTCAATGATTTTCACTTCCTGTACTTTAAAATTAAGGCATTTGTCTTTTACTGTGTCCAAAGTTTGCTAGCCATTCAACTTAGCGGCATTTTACTTAGAAATATCATTTGAAGTGCTCGGTCATTCTTATCCATTCCTTCCTTCGATATGTCTTAGCACATACTATGTGGTGGTGGTGGTGGTGGTGGTGGTGAGGGACCGTTGGGTTGGTTCCGACTCATAGCACCCTTATGTACAACAGAACAAAAGCTGTCTCTTCCTGTATCTTCCTCACACTTGTTCTTATGTAAGCTTATTGCTGTACATATTCCATTTACTTTACATCCTATAGTATGCATCCTACCACATGGACCGAAACAAAGCATACTGTTTATACTACCATATACATATTATAGCACAGACCAAAATAAAACCTAGTACCTTCAATTCAATTCTGACTCATTGCCACCCACAGAAATGTGCTCCATTGAGTCTTCAAGTCTATGACCTTGGGAAGCAGATCTTCAGACCTTTTTTACAAACCCCTCTGGATGAGTTCTCAGCAACAATCTGTTGATCGGGCATTGAGGGTTTTCTCATCAGAGTCACCCAGGGACTCCGACCATGTAAACATGGTCCCTGATTTTTCAGAGCTCACAGTCAAGGTTGAATGAAGATATTATAAAAATTATCACCGACTTGAAAATTTCATCACAAACTAGCAAGAATTATAATTGTATGTGGATTAATATTCAGGAAAGGCTCTTTGAAGTAAAATCTGAAGCCCAACTACTGAGTCATAGTGGTGATTAGGAAATTGTGACAGTAGGGAATTAAAAATGGAAAGTCAATTGCTCAGACATAGCAGCTCTTGCAAACATCCCATGTTGAATATCTTCTGTTGCCAAAACCTCCCTGGACCTTTCTTTTGGTAATGCAAACTTCTTCTCCTCTGAGGAACTTCATTCCTGTGGTTTAGGTATATATGAGGGGACTTCAACAAGTTTTCTAGACAATCCCATTATCTTTTCATTCTCTCTTTCCATAAATGTTTTAAACCCCCTCATATGTGACCCAAGGCTGGAAGAAGGAGCAGAAGGGAATGGAAGAAGACTCAGGGAAGAGTAGAGATTGAGGAGCCTATACATATCTGGTAAACAATGGGAAGTAAAACTTACAAGACAATTGACTGGTTGTGACTAGTGAGAAAATAGGGGTCAAAAATTAGCCTCAAATTTATGGAATGAGCCACTGAATGGGTCTAAGACTTGCCCGTTATTGAGATCAGAATATGGAAGGAGGGAAAGGATGGAGGGGTTTAAGAAATCACTTTGGGAATCTAAGTAATTTCAAATGCTTACAAGTCATTCAAATAGGAGATTGATTTCAAGGGACCAAGAGAAGACAGTTCATAAACTTTATATGAAGTATGTTGTATTGACTTCTCCTAAGAGTTAAGCTGGGAACTGAAAAATAACATCTAGGTTTTGGGAACATAGTCAATCTTGAGAGCTACAGCAAAAAGCACTTTTGGTGAAGTTCTTTTAGAGAAATCACCTGGGTTGGGTTGGAGGCATGGTAATGAAGAAAGCATAGACAGCCTTCAGAAGATGTTCTTCAAAAGGAAGTGAAGAGGCAGAAAAACTGAGCAAGACTATAAAGGTAAGCAGAAATGTTTTAAGATGAGCTATTTATTCATTTCTAAATGCAGATGGTAAGACCCCAATAGAGAGAAATATAGAAGCTGTAGAAGGAAGAAAATTAGTGCACTAGTTGGGGTACTGATAACTGCTATGAAAGGAGTCTTCAATAATACATAATTGGTAAAATGTAACAGAAGTTTCGTTCTCACTCACATGATCTTTACAACAGATCTTCTTAATGACAAGTGAGTAGAGCTCACTGGACAATCCAGAGAGCCTAATGCCACCCATCTCATAGCTGCTCCATCTTTAAAATGTGACTTCCAAGTTGACTGTGCCCCTCTGCATCAAGTGTGCAGAAGAGAAAAGAAGCTCTCTTGCTTTTGAAAATGCCTGGTCAAGTCGTGGCTCCTGTTATTGCCACTTGCATTATATTGACACAAAGTAGGCACCTGGTCCTATGTAAAGATTTACAGCCCTCAGTCTTTATGGATGCAGGCAGACAGCTACATCTTTCTCTGTCTCCCAGAGTGAATGGTGTGTCCAAATCTCTGGTGTTTGGGTTGGCAGTCAAGTCCTTAGACATTGTGCCAGCAAGAGTCCTTCAAAGGGAAGGAAGGAGACGAAAGGGACATGTGTCTCTGTCAACCTGCACTTACCTTCAGCCAGCTGAGGAACAGAGGAAGGGTTATTGGGGTTGACACCTGGCTCTGCGTACATTTGGAGCTGCAGCATAGGGTCTAGAACCTGGCTGAGAAATAAGGACCACTGATCACTCCGGTTTGCAAGGATTCTTACTTCCAGAATAGAATCAGTCGGCAGATACAATGAGACTAAGCCATGCCTGAATGTTAAAACGCCAAGATTAATGCCTCTGAGGGGCTACACTACTGTTTTACTTCGGTTATGATAACTAAAAGAAAAACTCATTGGGAATGAAGTTTTATCTCAATATGAAATCATGTTAAAGCAGTGCCAAAGGCCTTGCCCTCCCTGGAATATAATAGCCTAAAAAACAAACTGACACCATTGCTAAAAGTAACCCAGTGGAGGAGGCCAAAAGAGAAATGACAACTTGTTTGCACCCTTGCAGGAGCCAAGGGAAAGCTGATCACGGGGTGGGTCAGGTTTGCCAGTTCTGATAGCGCAAGTGGAGGTGAGATCAGCTGTAGAAAATTCAAAAAGCCCTGCTGTGCTTAGCTGTGCTCTCTTGGCTCTCAGACAAGAGAGAGAACTTGTGACTGAAAGGAACACTCTTAAAAGAATTTCAATGAAGCACAACTTGAGCAAAAACAATAAGTTGCCCAGATTCCTTGGAGCGTGGATAGAGGACTCTGGCATGTAAAGTGAATGTCATCGGCCAAGAACACAGTCCGGATTGGTAGCTATGGAGCCACATGCCCACGTGGTTCCCTGGGCTAGCTTCCAGGTGAATGCTATTGGTGAGTGCCAATCCACTCCTCTTCTCTCAGCTGTTTTTAACTCCCTCTAAACGATTCCCACAGAACCCTTTCTCATCTTTGCTAAGATGTCATGGTTTGGTTTTATAAAAAAAAAAAAAAAGAAAGAAAAGAGTTCCCTTCAAGGATCCAGAGCAACATCAAAGGAAAACAAAAAGAAGCACACAAACAACCCCACTGCCATCAAGTCGTTTCTGACTCACAGTGACCCCATAAAGATCGGTAAAGATCTTTACAGATCTGTAAATCTTTGTCAGACCAGAATTTCATCAACTGGTGGGTTTGAATCACTGACCCTATAGTTAAGGATGTTGTTCCAATTAATAAAACGAACATACTGCCTTCAAGTTCATGTAGACTCAGGATGATCCTCGAGGCCAGAGCAACACTATCTCTTTGAGTTTCTAAGATGAAACTTTTCTGGAAGCAGGAGGCCTCATCATTGGCCTGCAGGGTACCTGGTGGTTTGGGTCTGCTGACCTTGCAGTTAGCCCCACGTGTAGCGCACTACACCACCTTGCCTTGTAAAATGGCTCAACCTCCTTAGAGAGCGAATGAGCCAATACTGGCATCTCTGCAGGAGAAAGAGCTGGCCAGCTGGTCCCATAAAGATTTCCATCTAAAAAGCCCTATGGGACATTTTTCCTCTATCTCACAGGATCACCATGAGTAAAATTCAACAGCACCTAACAGCAAACATTTGACCAGCAGTTCCACCCCTGGGTCTTTATGTGAGAGCATTGAAGATGTATGTTTGCACAAAGACCTTTATAAGAATGTTCTTAAGGTATTCATGGTAACCCAAGTGGGAACAACTAACTGTCCATTAATAGAAGAATGGATAAAGAACTTGTGGTTTACCCACACAATGGAATATTATTGGGAAACAAAAAGAAATGGCTTACTCATAAATGCAGTAACAAGGATACATTTCAAAAATATCACTGGAAACCAAACAATAGTTTAGTGTAACTAGGAAAGAATGCCTGCCTTGCACATTATACTCTCTTGGGAATTCTCTATGTATGATCAAACTGACAAGAGCAATCTGAAGATTAGAGAAGGATGTTAGATGATTGTGGTAATGTTCTTGTGTTATTAGGATCCACGGAGTTATTTCCAACCGACAGAGACCCTATGTACAAGAGAAAGAATCAGTCCCTGGTCATGGGCCTTCTTCATAATTGTGTTTATGTTTGAGCCCATTGTTGAACCATTTTACCCAGCATGATGTCCTTCTCCAGAGACTGGTCGTTCCTGACAACAGGACCAAAGTATGTGAGGTGAAGTCTCATCCTCCTTGTCTCTAAGAAGCATTCCTGCTGTACTTCTTCCAAGACAGATCTGTTTGTTCTTTTGACAGTCCATGGTTCTTTCAATAATCTTTGCCAGCATAGTAGCTTAACTACCTGGATTCTTCTTTGGTCTTCCTTATTCAAGGGCCAGCATTCCCCCTCATAGGAGACTGCTAAGTATACCATGATTTGGGTCCGGATACATTTCAGAACTCCAAAAACATCTTGCTTCCCAACACTTTTAAAGAGTTCTTGTGCAGCAGCCTCACCTGTTGCAATGTGTTTGTTTGATTTCTTGGCTGCTGCTTGCATGAGCATTGATTCATAAAGCCAAGCAAGTCAGAATCCTGACAACGTCAATCTTTTCTCCGTTGGTTTCACTGTGAGAACAAGGAAGGAACAGTTCAGAAAAGGAGACTGAGAAGGTTTGCACTATTTGATGAAAATGATCAGTGTCACTGAATTGTTCGTGCAGGAACTGTCACATGATGTATGTTCTATGTATATTCTCAGCAACGACAACAACTGAATTATTATTCTTTAATTATGTGAGTGAAATAAGCCAGGCACACACATGCACAATCATCCAGTCTGTTGGGAGGATGAAAATACCCTACATCTTATTTTTGAGTGGTTCTTACAAAGTATCAGAACTCACCTGTTTGTATACTGGAGATTGGTGCCTTTCTTGTTGAATTAAAATTTAGCCTCAATAAAAAAGAAGTAATCTTTTTTTATATAAAATGAAATTACTGTATCCTTTGCATATTCTCTCCCCTTAGATGCTTGAAAAGGGTCTCACAAGGTAAAGCCCAGAAGAATCCAGAAGTAAACAGAAGTAAATGATAAGCTGGAGCCAAAGATGGAAGAAGTTAGCTAAGTGCTGGGGCAAAGCCAAGTGGTATGAGAAGCAAAGACTGTTAGCTGTGTTTTTGCCAACAACAGACACTTCTTTGAGTGTGGCCTGGAAGGCTGTCAGTGCTAATTTCTGCCATACTGGCTCCTGGGGTCTCCACAGAGAGAACTTAGCAGAAATTGACCGTTTTAACATGAGGATACAAAAATCTTCTGTGCAGTCATCATTGACTGCTCCCTGAATGAGTCACATCACTTGCTCCTCTGAACCACAGTTGCATTCCTAGGCAATCACATACAACCCAATTCTTTATTTTACGTGCATACAGAAAGCAATAAAATGTAAAGGTTAGACATGTAGTCTTTGTCATCAGAAAAACTTGAATTCATATTCTATCTCTACAAATATTTTCTGTCTAAATTTGAGGAACTCAATTAACCTTACATTAAAAGGTTAAGTAACCCTGGCTGGCTTTCATGGGGAGAAGAGAGAGAGAGAGAGAGGTGGCTATGAGTTGGAATTCACTCAATAGCAGTGGATTTGGGTTTTTTTGTTTGTTTGTTTTCAATTTTGATGATGGCAGAGTGTGTAGTGGGTAGTAGAAGGGCAGGGCTGAAATGCTAATATAAAGGAAATGACGGGAGAAGGAATAAAGCACTCTGCCCCTAATAATGTGTATAGGATTGCACCATTTTCAAAAGAGTTTTTTTAATCTACATGATCTACTATTAGGCAGATACTATAAACATACACTATATAAATATAAATATAAACATACACTATATAAATCATTGTTTGTGCCAAAATATAGCTGAACTACAGTTGCGCCAAACTAAGCAGAACTCTAGTCTTCAGGTTACTAAAAGGGGGCTTCAACCAATTTGTGGAAATTTTCTATTGTTTATTTCCATTTTCCATGAATTTTCAAAACCCAGTCATATATGCACTATGACGGCTCTTTTAAACTATACTTTTTGTAAGTAAACAAAAGGAGTTTAAATGATTTTGGCTAATTTCTCTTCTGGGCAAATATATTTAATTGAAGAATTAAACACATAAAAGAAAAATTAATAAATTCATTGTATACCTCTAGAACAGCAGATCTCTAACTGTGGATCACAACCCCTTTAGGGATCGAATGGCCCTTTCACAGAGGTCACCCAGTTCATAAGAGTAGCAAAATCACAGATATGAAGTAGCAATGAAAATAATTTTATGGTTGGGGATCACCACGACATGAGGAACTGCATGACAGAGCCAGGGCATGAAAAAGGTTGAGAACCACTGCTCTAGAGAATCATAATGGACATTTCCATGGAGTCACCACTCAAAAATATTCTCTTTTGACAAACCCTTAAGGATGAAGGCTAACTAATGTCTTTTATTTAAAAGGTGACATGCTCTTCCTGCACTCAACATAATTACAGAGTTGTATAGAGTTGTATGCATCTCAAGTGAAATTTGTAGACTAATATCAGATCTATATGGGCTAATATCAGACTTAAGGACTAGATCTGTATGGGACTGGGATATTTCTTAGTATATCATTACTCTTTGATATAAAGCTTTTTCTTTGTTGTTGTGGTTGCTGTTGTTGTTGTTGCTGTTTTGTTTTTTGGGCATCACTGCCCTCTGGTGGTTGTGGGAGCTACCCAGCGCTGCTCCAGAGAGCCGCCGCTGGATGTGAACCGCCAAGCTGGCGGGCCGCAGTCCCGCACTCAACCACGTACACCACCGGGGCTCAGCCAAAGCTTGTTCTTAAACACACACAAAAAAATGGGTGACATGCAAGGATGCACACTGACAGAAATGTGCTAATTAGCTCATAAAATATTTTATTTCACAAGGAGCCACCCGAATTAAGAAACAGAATTTCCCCAATATCTCTAAAGACCCTCCCCCTGTGCTTTCACCTGCTTCGATCAGTCTTCCCCTAAAAGTAACCATATCTGAATTTCTAACTTCAAAATTAGTCTTGCCTTTTTGGACGATGTGGAGCCATGGGTGCATCTGCTTTTGTGAAGAGTCACATATGTTGTTATCGTTCCTTTCTTTTCATTTCTGTGAAGAACTCCTCCACTGGGAGGACATAGCACGGTGCATCTACTCAGTCTAAAGTTGAGGCCCAGTCAGGGACTACTTAGTTCATTGACACTGTCATGAAGGTTTTTTGATGACCAAATATATACATTTCTTTCTCTTTAACTTTTAATTGTCAATCAAGTGAAAGTTTGTAGAGTAGATCACCAGCTCTGCATTCAATAATTCATACACACCTTAACTCATTCATTGCAATCCCCTCAATGTGCCATTTCCTATCCCAGGTTCTCTTTGTTTCCTGCTCCTAGTCCTCCTCCTCTCCTCTCCCTCCAAACTTTGCCTTTGGGTAGATGCTGTCCTTTTGATCTTAAATGGTTGACTCCTCTAACAAAGGTGTAAGTTCAGTTCCTCACCTGAAGGGTGAGGGCCACAGTCTTGGGGGTGGGAGTGGGGGATCTCACCAGTCTCAATCCAGCCACTTAAGCCCGGTTTCTCTTATGATTTTGAGCTCTGTTCCACATTTCCCTCCCTCTCTTTCCAGGACCTTCTCATAGGATCATTGTCAGAGCAATTGGTAGTACTAGCCAGGTACCTTCCCATTCTTTGGGTTCAAGGCTGTGGTGACTGCTATTTTTGTGGTCCATTAATCCATCGAACTGATTGCCTCCATGTGTCTTTTCATTTTCATTGCTTTTCATACTTCCTGAGTGGACGAGACCAACAGTTACACCTTAGGTGAAAGCTCACAAGCTTTGAAGACCCCAGTCACTATTTGTTAAAGAAGGATGTAGAACATTGTCTCTGTAAACTTTGTTATGTCAATTGATCTTAGTGTTCCTTGAGACTATGATCTTGAGGCCCTATGCCCAGCAAGTCAACCTTTCAAAGTGTTTGGTTATATATGAAAAGTTTTTTGATTTCTCCTCCTGTAAGCTCCACTATATTCAGAGATATATTTGCAGCAAAGGTATATATAGATAACCTCTGGCAATCATATATATATGAATATATATATATATTCACTGATATACTCCCATTCCCCACCCACCCTTCATCTGTTTATTCTGTGTGCTCTGAGACACTTGGGGTCACTGTGTTAATCCGGGTAGACTAGAGAAACAAATTCGTAGACCTGCACATAGATATAAGAGGAAGGTTTATATACAAGAGGAATGGAACATTGAGAAAGCATCCCAACATAGTCCAGTCCAAAGTCTTAAGTCCAATATTACCCCATATATTCGATATCAGTCTATAAAGTCTCTTTCCAACTCACAAAGTTACAGGCCAGTGGGTGCAGAGTCCCGGTGCTGGCAGGGGTCTCCTCAGGGCTCCTCACTTCCAGGGCTCAAGGTCCATCAACAGCATCCAGTGGTGGTAGAAGCAACTCAGCACTGGCAGGGGTCTCCACGTGGCTTCTCCAGCTTCTGAGGTCTGGTTCCATCAGGGTAAGGCCATGTGGCTTCTCCTGCAGCTCCTTCAGCTCCTCAGATGTTGCCATCTTACCTTGTCCATAATTCATCATCTCTGAGACTAACTCCCAACAACTGGGGAGATAGCTTCTCATCTCCATGAGGGAAATATCACGAGATTTCCCAGAAGTCTCAGGAGAAAGCCATGCCCACACAGAGGCCTCATTGGCTACTCAAGGGCTATCTCCAGATTAACAGGCTAGACTCCACACCTACATCTCAATCATGAAATTGACATAGGTCCATGACTGCCACAGTCACCATGAATTAGAATTGAGTTGACATTGATGGCAGCTGGAAATGAAAATCAACACCTGATAGCAGTTTTTCTTTTTTCCCTGCAACTGGAGTTTCCTTTCCTTTTACACAGTAGCTGACTTTCTTCCCAATCGTTTTTATACTTAAAACTATCCATACCACAAAAAGTTCTAGTGAGCTCTTTCATGTCTCATATAAGCTTTCATTTTTTCCTGTGTTTTCTTCTTTGATAACTGTTCAGTCAGTCATGAAGGTATATAGTCAATTACTAAAACCCTTCTAGCCATAAAATGAAGCTTCTCAACCTGTGAGTCATGACCCCTTTGGGAGTCGAACAGCCCTTTCACAAGGGTGGTCTGATTCATAGCAGTAGCAAAATTACAGTTATGAAGTAGCTATAATAAATAATTTTATGGTTGGGGAGTCACTACAACTTGAGGAACTATATTAAATGGGTGTGGCATTAGGAAAGTTAAGAACCATTGCCTTATAAGATATGGTACCGATTCTGGCCTCTGTGTCTTAGGCTATAATCGCATTTTGGAGGCAGTTCTTTGTTATGTTAATAGTAAAGATTAAGGTGGGATGCACTATTAGTCTCCGTCTTACTAGTGTTTGAACCACCCTTTTTTTCCCTGGGCATATGGTCTGTTGAAAGACTGAAACCACACCTCCATCCAAGCCATTCTTCTGTGTGGAAGAACACTTTTAGAAGTAGAGAGAGAAATCCTAGGACTAACAAAAGAAGAGTCACCAGTGGTGCACATTCAGGTGTCTGTCAGAAGTGGTGGAGGGTGGGACCAAATACACTAGAGGCTGTAGCAAGAAGACCACAAGACAGAACAGAGGAGCAGCTCAGCGACTGTGAGTCTTTGAGGAAGAGCAGCATATGACTGTTGGCCCATGTAGGCAGGGACCACATGGCTGAGGCTGAGGAATGAAGAGAGATTTGACTACTGATTGAGGAAAGGTGTTCATGTGAACCAGTGGCTGTATCCTTACTGTAATGCCTGTGAGTTCTGTGTGGTCTACAGATTATGGAACCCAAGAGAGAGTAAAATGTTGTAGGAGGAAATGGTTAGAGTCAGAAAAGTGTAAAGAAAGATGGAGGGTAGGGACATGCCTGACTTCTGCTTATGGCAATTGGGTGGAGTTAGATTCTCCTTCTCCGTTTTGTAGCCAGAGGAGGTCAGATGTGGCCTTGGCACCATTTCCAAAGTCGCTCGCATGAGTACTTCATGACCCTACAGAGTGTTCTTGAACTCACTCCAGCAGCATTGTCTGGAGCACTCAGCCATGTGGATTCCAGCCTCACATAGAGTTTGAATGTTCTCCTTCTCCTTCATAGTCTTATTGACACCTCTTCTGGGAGTGCTAATCCCTTTCTTCACCAGACCCTAAAAACTGCATGCCAGGAAGCTTAATGCTGGCCAGTAAGGAAATGGAGGTAAATGCCAGAACTAGGATTCTTAGGACTGGTGGGTTCAGTGACTCTTCTACAGAGTCTCTGGTGGTGCTAACACTTGGTACACTTGGGTGCGAATCAGAAGCTTGGAGACTTGAGTTCACCCAGAGGTACCTTGGAAGAAAGACCTGCTTTTGAAAGTAGATCTACTTTTAGTGATCTACTTCTGAACAGCCAGTCATTAAGGCACAGCCTAGGGGCCACTGTTTGATTCTGACCCACAGGAACCCTCCATGAATGGGAATGAGCAAATCCCTACAGCACTGAATGTCTGTGCCATGCTCCCGGCCATTCGATTTAAATCCATGTTTTATTTGCCATCTTTCATCACCATGATTTGAATTCTTAAGATCTTCTCTCTGATTTTATAGGGCATTTAAAGAGTAGACTGACTGCAATGAAAATAAAAGTAGAAACTTGACAGTTCTAGGTAAGAAAACCACAAAGGGAAAACAAAGGGAAGAAGAATGAGATCTAACACACGGATTTAATACCCTTATGGCATAAAAACACTGAAAAATTCTTAAGGAAGAAGGCAAACAATCTAATATTCATTTAACGTGGTAACATATGAGTAAGCAACTCACATCAGTGGAAATGGCCACTAAACTCATAAAGAGTTTTACTTTCAAATGCATGAAACTTAAAAATAGTTTTTCTTAGTACTCCATATTATTTACTTATTTTGGACGGTATATGTGTGTTTTATCCTTTTAAAAAAGAGGTCATTCTATTTTAGAAAGCATAAAAATGTACATTATTATACTCTGTGAGGTAAGATTAGACCCTGAGACTCTGTGGAACTTAAAGTGGGCCGTAAACAGTTTGGTGACAAAGAGCTACATTTTTTTTTAAAGAACTACATTTCTGACAAACCATATAGCATTCCGCTATTTATTTTAAAGCATTCCGTTTTTTGTCACTATTTCTGGGATAAAGGACTCACATCTAAAATCACTTACCAGTTGATTTTTCAAGTTAAGTCAAGCTTATCGGCCATCCCTGTGTGTCCACATGGACCTTTCCTCCATAGAGTCCTCCCTGGCTGATCTTGGACGTAAGTCACAAGGCCTTTCTTCAGCGGGTCCTTTGGGTAAATCCCACCTCTAACCTTTCAATCAACAGCCAAGAGTGTTAAACATTTACACCCCCTAGTGACTCCTATTTGGTAGAACTAAGGACTTAATTTTTTTATTTAATAAATCATCTTATTGGAGGCTCATACAACACTTATCAAAATCCATACATGCATATAATATGTCAAGCACCTTGGTACCCCTGCTGCCATCATCGTTCTCAGAGCATTTGCTCTCTACTTGAGCCCTTGACCTCAGCTCCTCATCTTTTCCCCGCCCCTCCCTCAGAACACTTGATAATTTATAAATTATTATTATTTTGTCATATCTTACACTGTCCAAAATCTCTTTGCCCACTCCTTCGCTATCTGTCCTCCAGCTGGGAGGTTCTATGTATATCCTTGTCATTGACTCCCCCTTTCTATGCCACCTTCCCTCCCCCTTCCCGGTATCTCTACTCTCACCACTGGTCCAGAGGGTTTCGTCTGTCCTGGATTCGCTGTATTTCCAGTTCTCATCTGTAACATTGTACCTCTTCCAGTCCAGCTGGATTTGTTAGGTAGAATTGGGATCATGCTATTGGTGGGGTGGGGGGGAAGCATTTAAGAACTAGAGAAAAGTTGTAAGTTTCCTTGCTGCTACACTGCACTCTGACTTAATTTTATGAAATGATTTCCTTCAAGCACATTGGACTTTCCATGACTTCCAAATGTGCTGTCCTTCAGAGCCTGCATGGTTGGAATTCTCTTTCACGGGTCCTCAAACTTTTTAAACAGAGAGCCAGTTCACTGTCCCTCAGACCATTGGAGGGCCGGACTATAGTCAAATTTTAAAAATTTTTAAAAACTATGAACAAATTCACTGCGGGTCCGGGATGAGTAGGCTGCTAAGCAGGATAGGCAGTGCAACAAAAACACCTGGCAGGCCGGATAAATGTCCTTGGTGGGCCGCATGTGGCCCGTGGACCGTAGTTTGAGAATCCCTGTCTTAGATTATTGAGAGTTGACAAGAACAAATTCTGCTTCACTGGGACAGTGAATTCACTTGAAACTTCAATCTCGAAACAGACTCTTGCTTTGCTTTCTGACGGTGGTAGCCCTAGCAAACATTTGCATTGCCCTTGAGGTCATAGAGCTAAGTCACTGCTGCCATTACTGAACTCATTGGATCTCTGAGCGAATTTCACTTCCAAGGTCCCACCTCTAAGCACCTTGGTTGGCACTGAGGGACTTCTCAGGTGCCCATCTGTGGCACACTACTTTGCTGGCCAGGTTACTGTTAGTGAGTGCCACACCCTTCCTTCCATCCACCATTTAGTTGTTCTCTTAGTATCTAGCTTTCTCTGAGATGGCTAGACAGGCCAGAGTGTATAGTCATCTTTATATTCCAGCATTTAGAACTCCACCCAGCACATTGTAGGAACTTAACAAAATTGTCTGTATAACTGGATTAACAATAACTAAACTAGAATCTTCACTCCCTGATTCTTTATCCGTGTTTACTCAATGTTCACACCCAAAGATGGCATTGGCCTTCTGCAGAGAATGACCTGGAGCCATATCAGACATGCTCTGGCCACACAAGGGGGCAGAAGACTCCAACTCCACATCTGCCCAATGATTCCTGTGTTAGTCCGGGTAAACTAGAGAAACAAATTTCATAGATATGCATATGGATATAAGGGTACAGTTTAAAAACAAGAGGAATAGGACATTAAGCCCAGTTCAAAGTCATAAGTCTGATATTAGCCCATATGCCCAATATCAGTCTATAAAGTCTCCTTCCTTCCGACTCACAAAGTCACAGGCCAGTGGGTGCAGAGTCCTGGCACCAGTGGGGGTCTCCCCATGGCTCCTCACTTCTAGGAGTCAGGGTCCATCAACAGCATCCAGTGATGGCAGAAGCAACTCAGTGCTGGCAGGACTCTCCACGTAGCCTCTCCAGCTTCTGAGGTCTGGTTCCATCAGGGTAAGGCCATGTGGCTTCTCCTCTGGCTCCATTATCTCCTCAGACACTACCATCTTGTCTTGTCCATAATTCATTGTCTCTGAGACTAACTCTTAACAACTGGGGACATAGCTTCTCATCTCTACCAAGGAAATATTGCGAGATTTCCCAGAAGTCTCAGGAGAAAGCCATGCCCACATGCAGGCCTCATTGGCTACTCAATGGCTATTTCCAGATTAACAGGCTAGACTCCACCAACATCTCAATCATGAAATTAACATAAGCACATGACCACCACAATTCCTATGAGATAGAGTTCAGACATGGCTCCCTCTGCCAAATTCCTTTACCCTATGCTGTCCTTCCCATGACATGACTTTTCTACTGGGTCCACTCATCTGTTGCAGTAGCCAGAGAAAACTCATGGACAGTATTCTTGATTATGAGGGTTTATTAGGAAAATTAACAGGTTATATCCACTGAGGAACAGTAACCTTTAGGAAATAGTCCTTTTGCCCACTGTACCTCTTCTGGATCAAGCTGGCCTCCAACCTGTTCTGACAAATTTTACAAAGCTCCCTTAGCCATGAGAAATGCCCAAAGGACACCTCATTCTGAAAGTGAGTCCTGCCCAAGGGTACAAAGTGGCCTGGGAACACCAATGCTCTTTTTCAGGGTCTCAGGGAGGCTCTTCTGCCCTCTCTTGTCCTGGTGGCTGGTGTTTCCTGCTGCTTTTACCACATCAGGCAAGAATCTCACTGTACTGCATTGTACTGGTGGTCCTTCCTTCTCGAAGATCCTGGGATTCTTGTTCCAGCTTCTGAATTGGTCCACTCTTGTATTCAATAGGATGATAAAAACACACCAATTCCTGCTAGAGGCTTCTTTCTTTGCATTTCTCACTCCAATTCAATGGGAGTTATCAAGACTCTATACAGAAGAGAATTCCAAATAATTTCTCTTCACTGCGCCTCCTGGAAGAGAGAGAAAATTATTTGTGCATAACAATATGGACAGAGAGATAGGAGTTCAGAAAGCTTATTGCTAAAATTTAAACGGGATTGTCCCCTCCCCACTAGGTGTGTTTTACTGTGGTGACCATGTGTTGCTGACTGAAAGCTATGTCACTGGTGTTTCAAATGCTAAATGGGTCACCGAAGCGCCATTGAAATATGGAGCTTCCAGACTGAACACAGAGAATGACGAAGGAATCCGCTTCGGAGGGAGTAGCCACAGAAAACCTCATACGCATCTTGGAAACAGTATCAGATCCTAGAGCGCCAATGAAGGGAAGGGGCGCATTGTCAGAGGATAGACACTTCAGGTTCTGCCTTTGCGTATGGGGCTTGACTCAAGGTAAGGAGAAAAAGCTGCAGATATCTGCTAATAATAGTTTTTTTTTTCTTTCTACAGAAGCTTCATTTATAAATGTGCTGGCATAACCATAAGCATATTTAGTCATTAAGCCAAGCTAGTTGCCATCAGATCAGTTCTGACTTATGAGGACCCCCAGGGGTCAGAGAAGATTGACGTTCTACAGGCTTTTCAAAAACTCATTTGTCAGAAGTGGATAGCCAGGCCTTTCTCCCAAGGCATCTGTGGGTGGTCTTGTTGGACCGGGGAGACAAGCTTACCCAGGAAACGCGGAAAAGACACTCGAGATGCAAAGGAACAAAAGGCTTTTACTTTCTAGTTTAAGCTAGGGTCAGGCTCACACCACTACCCAGCGCAGCAGCGTAGCCGTGACCGGAGTTTATAGTTACAGGTCACATAAAGGGAGTGCCCCTTCCCGCTTCCCGCCATAGAGTCCCATTAGAGGGCAGGTGGCTGTTCTCTATTGGCGAGCTGCTTTCCGTGCCCTTCTCTGGTTGGCTGTCAGGGTCTCGTTGAATTTTGAATGCTTCTTCCTAGTTCCGGGTATTGCATCCGCTTCAGGGAAGTCAGGGTTTTCTCTGAAATAGAAACTTAGGCCCACCCTGAGTTTTAGCTCTTTTGGAGCCTGTTATGGCGTTTCTCAAGTTTATTGCGTATGAAGAACATAAGGTCCAACAGTCTCAAACCTCCAGCCTTTCAGTTAATAGCTAAATATGTTAACTCTTTGCACCACGCAGAAACTCCCTTTGGGTATTGCTAGTATTGGAAACAATGGTAGATCAAAACGTTCCCAAACAAATGCAAACCCTTGCGTTCTTGCCCTTTCATCCACATCCAGTGCCCTATCACTTCCTTCTCATCTTTGGCTTTGTCTGTGTAGTTCTATTAAGGGTAAGCAATAACTTTTATTTTATCATGCTAATTTCCCATCAGTTCTAGTCCTTTCTAAGAGTGGCTCATATATTCAAGATCCCGCATGAGCTAATTATTCTATATCCAGTTCCTGTTCTAGGCACTTGAAATGTAGGAGAAATGCCGATATGCTTTTCCAAATAGGCTCTGAATGCACGTGAGGGGTAAGTCCCAAAACACATTTTAAAAAAAAGCAAAAAATAAATAAAGAAGCTCCATTGGGCAGAGCTTTCATAGTAATACGCATTTTTCCCACCAGGAGAGTATCGAATAACTCTGAGTTAGTGCACCCAGTGCCATCCCCTGGGAAGGTTTTCTCTGGTCACAGTGAACATTTTTCATAAAAGCAGTTCCTCTGGAGCCTTGTTTTTGGTGGCGGCTGATTTCAGAGAACAGTGTGCAGCTGTGAATTTGTGTTTCCTGCTCAGGAAAAACGGCACAGAAGCGGCTGTGATGCTAAAGACAGCACTAAGGGAAAAAGTCAAGTGTGTGAGTGGTTTTCTCATTTCAAAAACGGTGAAATGTCTCATCCTGGACATCCATCAACTTCATGAATGGATTAAAATGTCGACTTGAAATGTGTTTGGAGTCCATTCCACCAACTCAGACTATTATTCTAGCTTTCTATTTAGAGGCTCTGAAAAGAGTGCCTAACAGTGTGCAACAAAAAAGGCCTGATGTGTGACAGTTGGGAGGTGGGGACTGGTTTTGGACAATGACGGTGTACCTGCTCTGCAGCCATCTCCGTGCACCAGTTGTTGAAGAAAAAAAAAACACAGCATATCTCTCTTGTCTCATGCACCTTACTCACCTGACCTTGAGGACTTCATTTTGTTTCTGTGAATGAAGGAACTGAAAGGACAGCGACTGGATGACATAGAGGAGGTGAAGAAAAAAATATGGGAGGTGCTCAGCCATCCAAATGAGTTTGAAAAATGTTTCCTAGAATTGGGAGGGCTGAGCCCCGGTGGCGTAACTGGTTGAGTGCGGGACTGCGGCCCGTGGGCTTGGCGGTTCAAATCCAACGGTGGCTCTCGGGAGCAGCTCCCATGACCACCAAAGGGCAGCGATGCCTCCCTCCCCGCCCCTCCCCCCAAAATAGAATGGAATTGCAGAGTTAACAAATGTATTGTGTGTAATGGGGAGGATTTTGAAACTGATAATGTAAAAACATTTAAACACATAGCTTTGAAAAAAATCTATTTTGGGAGGGTACCCCCTCGTATGTACATATATTTTATATAGAAGTGATTTTTTTGCTTCAATTTTATTTTTCAACTGTGATCATAATAAATAAATGACTTTGGGATAGTTGGGGGGGGGGGCAGCAGCATTGTTTCATTTTCTCTCAATGTGTTACGAAGCTTGTTTCCATGACATTATCATGTCATGTCTTTACTTTCATTTGCTTTCTAAAAAGATAAACCTTTTTATTGTGATGTTGGGTGGGAGTTAGATTTCAGATCGTCAGTTTTGCATTCAAAAACATTCCAATTACTTCCCCCACCCCACCCACCCCAATATCTTGTCTTGTCTGCCTCTTTGATGCTCTTCTCCGCCTTGTGGATACTCTTTCCCTTCATGCAAATTGACATCTGTCTAACCTTTGATCTCTTGTTTTGCCTTCTTCCCCCTTGCTTTCCCCACCCTCTAATCAACAAAGTCTATTTCTTTTGTAGCAAGTTTTGTTTCCTCCTCTTAAAGAGGTGGTCTTCTACAGTCGTTGACTTTTTGTGATCCGCTCATTTCATTCTGCATAATTTCCCTCTATGGTCATGCATGCTTGAGGTGACTCACAGTTTTGTCATTACTCGTTAGCCAAGGTCAGGATTCCATTGTGTGCTTTTATCATGATTTATTTTCAATCTGGTAGGCACTAAGCTTGTTGCCATCTTCTTGCTCTTGGGAGCAGCGCGGGGATGGACATGGGTATGTGCAGGACTTTTATTTCCTGAAGGCACATGCTGTGTGAAGGGTTTGCCAAGCCCTATAATGTTTCTGTTTCTGCTTGTTTGAGGTAGCATCACACTGCTTTTCATGGTGGCTTTACGTTTTTGCCGTCCTACCAGCAGTGGCTGAGGATTCAGATCCCCCTCCATCCTCTCCAGCCTCTGTTCTTTTCTGTTTTGCTTTGTTTCTGACTCTGCCGTCCATGCTGGTACATGGTGATGCCTCATCATTGTTTTGAGTTGGATGCCCAGTGAGAGGGAACATCTGTCTTCCTAGATGTTTTCTTTGGTAAAAACTTTCCTATTCATGATCTTTGCTCATTTTAAAATTGTATTCTTCTTCTTTTTCATCTTGAGATGTGGCACTTTCCCCTAAATTATATATCATTTTTAAATCATCAAATTCTACTGTATCAACCATAAAGTTGCACTCAAGCTACTTCGCAGACTTACCTTATTTTTTAAAATAGTATCACTTGATGGGTTTGCTGTGCTTCACTCATCCTGTTAGCCATGCTAGTATCTTCAATATTTTTAAAGTGCTTCCTGGTGAACCATTAGAATAAGGGTAACTCGGGCTGAGCCCCGGTGGCGTAGTGGTTGTGCACGGGACTGCGGCCCACTGGGACGGAGGTTCAATTCCAGCAGTGGGGCTGGGCCTCCTACTCCCACCACTGGAGAGCAGTGAAGCCCACAAAAAAAAAAAAAAGAATAAGGGTAACTCCAACATCGTTTAAAGACAGACACTATGGCCAAGGTGGAGTGCCTGGAAGACAAAAGCAGTTAGTAGCCAGCTGCTAAATGAAAGCTTGAAGTTCCAGTTCCCTTAGACTACCTGGGAAGAAAGACCTGTTATCTGCCCCTGAAAAATCAACCAGTCATTGACAGGAGTACAGTTCTAGCATGACACACACAGGATCACAACAAATTGGGATCAATTGACTAGAAAGAAGAAAAATAGGACAACCAATGCAGACTGAGACACTTCCAGACCAGAGCAGCTATGGGAGATAGTGTTTTTGCTACAACAAATGCAGGGGTATGTGAAGAAGGTCATGTATTAGGCTTTAGGTCCATCCAAAAAAAAAATGTCAGAATTGGCTCCCCATCCTCAGATCTACTCTAAATGAAATCATGTCCTTAGACTGGGATTCAATTTCATTCAATTCAATTGTTATTTACTTAACAAACATAATACCGTGTGCTAAGAGAGAGACCCGAAAACAATACGAGAGCATTCTAATTTTCCAAGATTCTTGCAAACTAGGGGAGAAGACAGACACAAAAAATAAATATAATATAAAGACTTGGGGGGTGTGACAAATTAAGGAACAGTGTTCAAAGAAACATAGAGCAGCAGATTCAATTAGACTGGGTAGAGGAGTCCCCAGGAGTCCGAGTGGTATAGTGGTTATACATTGTGCAGCTAACTACAAATTCACCAGTTCAAGACCACCAACTGTCCTCCCTCCCCTGACGGAACAGTTTTTCTCTGCCCTCTAGGGTGGCAATGAGTGGCATGGACTCAATGACAGCAAAATTTCCCAAAAAAGAATCCCTGGGTGGGACAAATGACTGTTAAACAAGTGACTGTTAACTTCAGACTTGGCAATTTAAAGCCAAGGCACTTGCAAACAGTCCTGGGGATCTACTTCTGAAAGGTCACAACCCCCAAAACTGTCTGGATGAGCTTGACTCTGCTCTTGTGGGAACACCATGTCAGGAATGATATCTATTGCAAATCCCAGTCACCCTAAGCAAACGGCTTTTGAATTGCTCCTCAAAGAACACATGAGAATGTGACCAGAAGAAGAAAGGGGGAGGGCTCTGCGAGACTGCAAGAGTGTCTATTGACATGGCTCTCCTGCCAGCTGCTCAGAGCTGTAAAACCTTTCCGTGGTTCTCACTCCGCATCCTGTTCCGTTCAGGCTTCTGGGCATGCCCAAGGGATCTTGAGACTTTACAAGCTGGTTGTGCAGAGCCAGGCATTTCAAAAGGGAACGAAGTGCTGCGTAACAATGTGAAGTCAATCCGTTCTTGCCAAGAGCTAGGTGGTTTCCCAATCTTAAAGAAGCAGATGGAGGTTAAATCAGCCTCTCAAAGAAAAATGTGCATAGAGTGTTCAACACACTGATCCAGTGGGTATAAGACTACTTGGTCTGAGATGGCTATTGGTCCCCTCCAAGCTTAGAATGGGAGCTGTGATAGCAAAGCATTGGGCTGCTAACTGAAAGCTCAGAAGTTCAAAACCCTCAACTGCTCTGAGGGAGAAAGACAGGATTTTCTACTCTTATAAAGTCTTGGAGTCTTGGAAACCCACACAGGCAGTTCTACCCGGGGCCAAGCGTGCTGCGATCAGTTAGAATTGGCTCAGTGGCAGTCCATTTGGTTTTCTGCTCACTCTGACGGACAAATGTTCAAAATCTATCAGTTGCTGCTGAGCTGATTCTGACTCATGAATGAGGACCTACTCTGTACGGTTTTCAAGGGTGGGTTTTTTTGTTTTTGTTTTTGTTTGTTTGTTTTTGAAGTAGGTCCCTAGCTCTTTCTTCTTGGAGGGTCTTGGTAGCCAAGTACATTATCCACTTATACCCCACCAAGGGACTGCAGACTAATTGTCGACCTCCATTATTTTCTATGACTAGCATATCACAAAAGGCTTACAATTCTCTCTCTGAAGAATTGTTGTGTGCTCTAGAACAGGAAACAGGGAATTCTCTTTCTTGGACCAAAGAGGAAAAGTTAGTGAGGGCTCAACAGTCAGAAATTGCTATCGTGAATGAACTCAGGAGTACAAGTAAATAAGCAGGACCGGCACACATGATGGACCTGGAGTGTCCTGGAAACAATGGAGCTCAATGGCGGCTCCAGTGGGTGAAATCTCAGCCTAATGAAAGGTCTCGGTGTTCCGAGGAGATCACTCCTAGAACCACCAACCCAGCTTCACAACGGGGTGCCAGGTCCATGGCGTACTCCACATCGTGAGACCTCTTGCCAAATCATTGAACTTTGAGCCCTTGTTTTAGGGACAAGGTATTGGATATTGAGGGCACTCATAGAGCCAACGAGATGGACTGACACGTTGGCTACATCAGAGGGCTCAAGCATAAGAATAATTTGTAAAGATGGCAGAGGACCGGACAGTGTTTCATTCTGTGGTGCATGTCACTAGGGATTGGAACCAAAGAACAGCAGCAACCAGCCACTAACTGGAATAGGCAGAGGGATCCACCACCAGAGGGTGGCCCAAGGAGGCCAAAGACCACTCAGAAATTACTTATTTACTTGACTCTTCACTTACTTTTCTTATGCAAACTTTTAAAACATGGTTGTTAAAATAATTACCTGCTCATGATGGGAACTGTAGAAAATACAGACCTACATAGCAGTAAAAGGACTATCCAGCTTCTCCTACCACAACATCTTACCCATCTGCCTGCCTCATGCACATATAATTCTTTATCTCTTCTATAAATAACATGTATGAGGGGGCTTCAAAGAGTTCATGGAATAAGTGGAATAATGCACTGATTCCATTTTCCCACGAACTTTTAAAGCCCTTTCCTTTATACTGATAACACCCACATTTATACCTGAAATTCAGATTTCTATCCTGTACTCTGATTTGAAGTCTAGTTTATGTATTATCTGTTTGGATATCTAACAGGTACCTTAAATCTAAGTAGTTTACATTATACCAAGTTTTGTTATTATACATTGGACTGCTAACAGCATTATCAGTAGTTCAAAACTTCCACCTGCTCCACCTGTGACAGAGCCTTCTGCTCCCATAAATATGGAACCTGTCAGTGAGTCAAAAACAACACAATGGCTGCTTTTCTGGTCACTGTGGAGTACTGACAATAGTGGCTTATACATTGGGCTGCTAACTATCAGGTCAGCAATTTAAAACCAGCAATCACTCCTAGGGAGAAAGATGAGGCATTCTATTCCTCTAAAGATTTGTCACATCGCAGTCCCCCAGGTAGCAGTTCTACTGGGTACTGTAAGGTTACAGTTACAAAGAACTGGGATCATTTGCACAGCAATAAATTTGGAAAGTTTGGTATAGGGTGGCTATGAGTCAGAATCAACTAGAAAGCAGTTTGGGGTGTTGATCATCTGAGAATAAGTTAATGCCAACACCATCCATCTTCTACTTCCTCATGCCCAAAACCTCATAATCCTTTTTGACTCCTTCCTCTCTTTCATATCTTATCTTCAATCCACCAGCAAATACCTGCATCATTTCTCACTAGATGATTACTACCGTCACCTAACTGGTCTTTCTGCTTCTCAGCCAGTTTTTCAACACAGTGAAGTCAGATGAGTGCTATTCCAAAATAACTTGGAAATGTCACTTCTTCGTTCTAACCTACCAAAGACTTCTTTTGACCTTCACAAAGAGTAAAAACTAATGGCTGTTATGGCTTGAATTGTATCTCCTCAAAGCATATGTTGTAATTTTTCACCTCTCGTGGAGAGTAGTGGTACTTCTGGGTAAGTACTTTTGGGCAGCTAACTGCAGGAATGGTGGTTCAAATTAGCCACTCTGAAGGATAGAAATGAGGCTATCTAATCCTATGAAGATTTACAGCTACTGAAACCCTACATTGGGTCAGCATGAGTAGGAATTAACTTAATGGCAGTGGGTGTTTTATGGGTTTTTTTTTTTTTTTGAGGGGGGAAGATGTTTATGCCAATGGCCAAATTGGCCCTCGTGGCCCAGTGGGCTCAGCAGCCATTCTGCAGGAGAAGGCCCAGTGGGCTCAGCAGCCATTCTGCAGGAGAAATGGAAATCATTCGGCTGTATCTCTATAGCCTTGGAAACCCTATGACACTTTGCTCTGCTGTCTTATAGGGTTGCTATGAATGTGAATGATCCCAGGGCGCTAGGTTTTATTTTTGTTCAGCCCTGTAAATATCACCCCTTTAAAAAATGGATGTTATTTGTCATGTTAACAAGACCAAATTACAATTAGATAGAAAAGAGATTGAGTGCAAGCTAGCAGCACAGACGGGTGAAGAGAGATGCCAGTCATGAAAATCACCCAAGAACACAAACTTAAAGAGGTAGCTGACAGAAGAACACCTTCCCCCAGAGCGACACACCCTGAATTTGGTTGCCTAATCTCTAAAACGAAGAGAAATTAAATTTGCCACTTATTGATGGTATTTCTTTTCTAGCAGTACTAGAAGACAAGGTTGCATGTTGGATGAGCAAAGCTCAAGAAGAATGGGTGTGCTTGCACAGCAGTGCTGGCAAACAATGTTGAGCATGGCATGGACCGCCAAAAGGACAAACCAGTCCGTCTTGGATGAAGCACGGCCAGAGTGCTTCTTGGCAGAAAGGATGGCTAGATTTTGCCTTACATACGCTGATCGTGAGAGACCAGTGTCTGGAGAAGGACATCGTGCTTGGGGAAGTGGAAGGGGAGGGAGAAAAAGGGGGATCCTTTGTGACTGTGACCAGGGGCTCAGGTAGAGGAACAATTGCGTGGATGACACAGGCCTGGGCAACATTTCCTTCTGTTGTGCACATGGGTCGATATGGGTTGAAACTAGCACAAGGGCACCTAACAACAGATGATGAAAACAATGGCCATATAAAATCTGCCTCCTCTGCCTCCTTTACCAGTCTCACTTTATGTTACTTGTGACCTCTGCTCTTGGCACATTGGCCTTCTGTGTTCTATGAACATGCCAACCTCCTTCCTACCTCAGCGTCTGATCCACCCCCATGTTTCGGCGTGACTCATTCTCTGACCTCTTTCATTCCGGTTAACTCATTCATTTTCTCAGGAGATCTTTTCTGGCCTCAAAATGCAAAAGCTATGAGAAACCACAGGTAAGGAATTCTCAATCAGGATCCTGAGAAAGTGTGAGGCCTCACAAGGCTCCATTCAAGACTCAGACTCTTGCCGTAGAGTCTGGGTACTTCACGTCAAGTGACCGTGTCCTCCAGGTCTCCTGAGGCATATTTGGAGAATACAATTTATACATTATGAGGATTTAATTTTGTGTGCATGTGTATACTACAGTGGATGAAAGGTTTTGATAAAGGCTATATTGGATTTCTCAGCACTCTGACTCAGTCACAGAATGTGGCATGAGGCTCTAAAAATGGAACTTTTATTAAAGGCAGAAAGAAAGAAACATGAAATTGAATGACCTCTAAATTGCTGGGTACCTCACTTAAATGTCTCACTTAAACCTACCACAATTCTGAGAGTCATGGAATATGTATTATTACAACCATAAATAAATTAAAAGTGAAAGTCAGAGAGAATAAGTGATTTTTCCAAAGTTACTGGGCTAGTAAGTGGTAGACTTAGAATTTTTTTTCACCACCCCCACCGACTAGAATCTAGTCCCTATTACTAATACCCTCACTCATTAAGAGACACTAATGTTTCTGTGTCATTGGTGTCTGCAAAAAAGAAAAAAAAGATACTTCAGAGGCATACTTTAAAATGAATGACAGTTCACATTTTTATGGCCTTTGCTCACTTTTTTAGCTCTTTCAGAAAAAAATAAAAGAGTTTTTCTAGTCCAGCTCCCCCCATGACTCCAAAGTTTCCTACTGTAAGCCTTCAAACCATGACACTGAACCATACAAGAACCACAACACAAAGCCTCCTGGGACAGTTTCCCAAGTGAAACAAAAACGGGAGCCTTGAGAGGACATCAGACAATGCTAGAAATGGACCGCTTCCCTGACCATTGGGCAGTGTTGACAGGAATCCGATGTGACCAGCACAGTCACTTGTCAAGGACAATAGCTCTGGGCACTGCATTGCTATGTGAGGCTCGGGAGAGCTGCCCAGGAAAGCAAACTCTTTTGCAGTCTGTGTAGTGCTGTGCTGGGGCATCAGTTGAAACTTGCTATCGATGACCATCTGACGCTGCCTTTTACCCTCAGGACTTCCAGATGACAACTCAGCAAACTGGAGAATGAGTTCCTAGGGAGAGGCCACATGGTGTCATGGAAAAAGAATTAGAATAAGGGTGCGGAAACCCTCATTGTAATTACGATGTCGTGACACTAATGCCTCCTTGAGCCTCCCTGGCCTCCTCTTGCTCATTCACCCATGCACACACCCAAGCTTCCAATAAGATACATTTAAGGTATTGTGTTAAAGGGTGTGGGCATTTCGGGCTTTTTCGTGATATTTACTAGGAACAATCAAAGCCTGATTTACCTCAAAGCGATGCCAGGATGATAATAACACAGCTTCTACAATGATACAATGGAAATAATTATGTTTGTATCACTTACTTCATGGACATAAGCTAGTCCTATGATTATACTTCACTAACTTAAAGTGGAGTATGAGCATGTAGAAAAAATAAGCATGTTGACAAAGATGAAACTTAGGCAAAGAGAGGATGCTATCAAACTGAGATCTGGAACCATCTTCTTGCTCGTTTCACCACCACTCCCCCAACACCCTCCCAACATCTGTAAAAGCAGGACTTTCTAAACAACTAAAAATAGATCTTAGTCTAAATAATTTATAGTTTTTCCAAGAAAGCTTACAGATAATAACCAAACCTGTGGTTCGCAAACTATGCTTTTGAATTATATTGACTTTTACTACTTTTTGGTGTTTAGCCCCTAAAACTTTATATTAGGATTGGGACTTGGAGGGTTTTTATGGCCTAATCTATCACTTAGGATTAGCTGCGCATAAAAGGAAAGTGTAGAATACCAGGACTTAAAAACCAGGCTAGGTTTTGATGTTATTTTTCTTTACACACACACACACACACACACACACACACACACACACACACACAAAACCTAGAAAGAGAACACCTCACCGTGGCCCTTTCAGGCTGTCAGCTGAGCCCCAGACTGTCCTCCCCCATCATCTGAACACATGGCTTGGATGATGAAGGCCACATTATGTCTGCTCAAGTTTCTGTTCATACATCTGCATTAGAGGTCAAAAGGAGAAAGAGAGGACCTCTCTGAGTTGATGGACTCTATTTTTCGGACCAGACGTGTATAAACCACCACCACTACTACCACCCTTCCACCCATCCTCACAAACAAACAAGAAAAACAACAGCAACTGAAAAAAATTAAACTCAATGGCCTTGAGTTGATCATGATTCATCATGGCCCTGTAGGTCAGAGCAGAACCGCCCCTCAGAGTTTCCAAAACTACAACGACAACTCCTCATCTTTCTCTTCAGGAGCCGCTGGTGGTTTCAAGCTGCACTTTGCACTTACCAGTCCAACGTGTGACCTCTCTGCCATCAGGCCACCGGGCCCCAGGTCTCCTTAAACTCCCAGCCAAGAGGCTGGGATGAACGGCATGATTCAAAGCCTCACAGCCGCTCTCAGATGAGTTGAATCTCTGTAAGGTATCTTCTTGGACGTTGGGTCTAGAAATGTATGCTTTTGTCTCTTTGGCATAATTTGATCAGCTGGCCATACTAAGTGCAAGGGAAGCTGGGGAATGTACTTTTTTTCCCTAGTAGATCTGGTAGACCCAGCTAAAATTTTGGAATCTGTCATGGAGGAACAAAAGAATAGGTGTAAGCACATTCCTCATACATACGCTATTCAGGAAGAAGATAAGTTAATGGGTACAATTTTCTCAATTCTATATTTCCTTCATAAGTGTTTTGAATGCTATTGGTTTAAAAGTGCTTTCATTCAATCAGCACCAAACTCGTGGTGATATATGTATAACAGAAATGTGGTCTGGTCCTGCGCTATCTTCATGATTATCAGAATGTTTGAGGTTGTTGTTGTTGCTTTGGTAAAAACATTGCCAT